>JPKZ01003092.1:898593-924132 GCA_000803305.1 Toxocara canis | reverse complement strand
ATAGTAGATCAAGGAATAACTTCGCGCAATCGGTCCCACATCATGCTATTAAATGCAAATGAATGCTGTACAAAACTGTTTTTCGTTCCAACAACAAATGATCCTGCATTTTTGCTGCATCTTTAGTTTGCTGTCGCATTACGAGCGCAATAACTGAGAACGAGCAATGGTGAAATGATTGGCAGTGTTTCGCACTTCGGCAATCAAAACAAATCACTAAGTGTGAAAATACACTCAATCGAATAAGTGGTGAATAGGCAAATCAGGGTCGACATATTCGTTTGAAAGACCGTTTCCATATGACCCTCCTCCTTTGGAGTGCTGCGCAACATATAAGCCTCTTTTGTTCACAGTTTTGTTGCCGTGCAAGCAATGAAGAAATATGCAAAGAGGTAGTAAAACGTAGACAATGAAGCAATGTAAAGGGTAAACAACACTTTACCTCCTCTGTTTTCTAGTTTCTAGCCATGAATTTTGGATACCAGAGAGGCGATGTATGGTCGAGCACGAAGGCTTCTATGAGTCGCATAGTGAAGACCTCTGATATGGTTACTGAATGACGTTGCCAAATAAGAAGGCTGTGCACAAATTCCTTAGTTACCAATTTTCTAATTGATTGGTCATAATTACGGCGATTGATTTAGGTTTAAGGGGCGCCAGCACAACAATGACTCAGTGACGCATGACGCATGAACCACTTGTGGTATTTCGCAGTTGGTGCTCGCAATGACCACGACATTACCCGATAATCATACCTGAAATGAAAATGTTTGTGCTATCCAACGATGTTTTTTTAAATAAGGCATACTTCATGCGTCTATCCTTATATTTTTTCCACTAACGTATTCAAACATAAAACTCCCTTCAGTAGGACGCCCCTTTTGAGTATACGCACTTTCGATAAAGCGCGACGAAAAAAAAATGCAGCAAAGGTTATAGTAAATTGAGTGCAGCAATTAGACGAATTGATAAAGAAATGAGAGGGCAATCATTTATACGTTGAAGGGTGGTAGAGGTGACTTCACTGCTTGAGACATTCATTAACGACATTCATTCGGGCAACACTTGGCAGCTTTCACGAGCAGTTACAGTGAGTGTGACAAAGTTGTAAAAGTTTTGCACATCGGTTCACGGACGGTAGTTGAACGAGCTTTGCACAATTATTACTTAACCCCGTCTGACAAGGCGAGTAGTGCGAAAAAAAGAGCGATGAAACGGATTGTTCGCCTGCGATGTTGCACTTTGAACACAGATAAGTAGCCTTGCATAGTCGCCGAATACGATACTTCTAGCTTGTTTAAGATTTCCCACCCTGCTGAAAATTATAAAATTGCTTTGTGGCATTTTAGGTAAAATTTAAACATTTCGTAAAACATAGTTAAGTCTGCAACTGCAAGCAGCTTCTCCCGTAGCATACAAATTCGCAATTTTCCTTTGGCAACTGAGAAGAACAGGTCTCTAACGCCCAAAATTGCTGCACAGATAGCACAGCGTAATCTAGCGAAAATGGTGCACTCTTTTTATTCATCATAGTACTATGCATTAAAGTTGTAAGAGAAAAATGCAGATAAGTGACATTAGAGGTGGAGGGAAGGGAGGGGGAGGTATCATTTGTTGATCACAAACTGTGCGATTTCATTGTTTCAGGAATAGCGTTTAAGCGAAACGGGTACCAGAGAGTGTTCGGAACGGCCGGATCCCTAGTCAGACAAACAAGTCAGATATTTGTTGTTTCCATGGCTTTACTTTTTTAGGGCAAGAAGGATTCTTTAAAGCGACCGTAAGCTCAAAGCATCGCTTTTCTTTTTTAGTGCCGTTGAAGATGCGATTATATGAACAAGATTTAATCAAAAGACTCGGTCGAAAAATGATATAAATTCCCTGCCTGCCCGTCTCCGAGACCTCTAGTTTCCCATTTAAAACTCGTTTAGAAATTCATATATCTCTAAGTGGTCGTGCAGAAATCAACATCTCATCGTTTAAGTTAGTCAACGAAACGTTGTTGACACGAACGCCGACGGTGAGGAATCGTATTGAGGCCTCCAATGAAACTCGGTTAACCTTTCGTCCAAGGATCCGTGCCTCTGCTCTTAGATTACACTTAGACTGGACCTTTTGAATTCAAATGTCAGTTTTTCTGGCTTGTAGATTGAAATATGAGCCAAGCAGAAGTGTTCATAAGTTCTTCACTTGATGTGCGCTGTCTCTCGAAACGGCCAAACTAATGGAGGATCTCGTGTTCTTTCATCCTTTATCCCCCTGCAGGAGATCCGCCACTTGCTCCTGAATACATCGGTCAGTCGGGTAAATATGTACATAGCAAGAACAAGCATTTGTCGTGTTAGCCAAGGAGTCCTTATTGCGTTTATATCTCGTCGAATAGCATACCTATGACCAGCATAACACCGGAGGTGTTATGCTGGTCAAAGGTATGCAAACTGCCTCATTTTATCTAAACAGTCGCTCAAGCAAGACATCTTTTAAGGATCCTTTATCTCGCCATCCGATCAATTAGACTTTCATCCAGATCAATTGCAAGTGCACGCAAATTATTTGCACCTCTACGCGCTCATGACTTCAACTTCGTCGATTAGTCGGCTCGAAATTCAATATAGGAGGTGATTTTGGAGTGCACATTATACTAGCGAACGTTATGCCTCCGGCGACGTTGGCTCACAAGTTGGGACTACCGAACAAAAGTACAGAGGCACACCAGCATGCGCGCACATGAGCAAAGAGATGTGCGTCACAGTTACAATGTGCGTCACAAATGCACACTTGATAAAGCCGAAGAAAAACAGCGGCATTGCATGAAACTAGCAAGAAATTGAGAAAAACAAAAATCTGCGACCGTTGCAGATGAGATCTTACACTGCCGTTCGTCGAAAGCTTTTATTGCCTTTTACCCACTCATCGACCCGAGACTAAATAAAATATTGTTCCCGTTCCCACGTGCGACTTAAAAGAATTAATCATTGCGCTGTTTCTGAAAACTGCATTAGGTAACTGAACCATTCTCAAAATCTAACATTCAAGGCGGTGTGGCTGTCGCTACCGTCCCGTCAATTAGAGGGCAGAGTAGTCGACAGCGTCCAAACTGTTAATAAAAATATGCTCTCCAATACTCCATTAAAGCGATTTCCTATTGATTTTAGAGAAAACATCAAGTTAGAAAGTTGAAACGCATAACAACGATACCGCTCAAAATCAGTGGGAGTGTTTTCATGAAGATTAATCTGTGCCATTTTTCCTTGTTCTCATTCGTATTGTTTCTCTAGGTGCTTCTGATACTTGATTCTGGCACTCTGTAAGCCGAAACTGAGAAAAGGCATCGTCGATGTGGGTTTCTCTTTGCTTCTGCGGATACACCAAACAACGGTTTGCAAGAGGAGAGGCAGGGCAGCTAATTTAATAGCAATTAATCTTCTTCGTTCTCGTGCGATAAAAAAGCGTAGAAAGCACCATAATTCAGAGTTCGTTTCAAATAAATAAACTCTTTTGCCTTTGATGTTTCCCAACGTACCGCCAGCTCGCTTAACTCACCCAGACAGACGCACCACCGTTTGCACGGCTTGTCGACGAGGCACACTTCACTACACTCAGCTCCTCTGACCAACCAGCAACGAAAATCAAATCTTGCAGCTGCGATAAGCGGGACCATCATCTTGATATACTATATGCCAAACTGAAGTGAATATAACGCTATTATTTTCTTCCTTATCAATCGCAAAAGCGCTCTTTCTATAAACTGAGATTTTGGACATTCCGATTATTAACGGTGGAGAGTTTCACTGCTCAACGATTGGTTTTGTTTCTTTAAACAAATCGGTGGATGTAACGGCAAGCCAAGTATAAATGAAATAGAATGCCTCTTGAGATGAGTTCAACTAATCTAGACCAAAATGGATGATGAGTTTTAGCAGAGAAGGTTGTTGGGTAACAAGCAAAGAAGAAATTGTTGCTCATATTAAGCACATCTACAGCGATGAAGCATTTTCGTGCGACTTTTTAAATTTGCATTGCAGCACCGTTCTTCATATCATTAACGGTCTAACTCGAAAGGAATCTAGTCGTATGAAAATTTTTAGCCATCTCGAGCTTGTAAAATGCTTTGGAAGTGTAAATATACATGTCTCCATATCCGCTGTTTGGCTGCTGCAGGTCGGTAACGATATCGCAATGTTGACGGCGAAAGCCAAGCTTAAGCAGAAGTGACAAGGACAATACGAAAATAATAGTTTCTTTTGCTCGGGCTGGTATCAGAATATGTTCTGGTCGTTAAATCAGCAAATACAACGCGCTATCTTATACACCAGGAATTTGTTATACAGGCATTAGGCGAGATTAAAGAAACGAAATTTGCGGCTAATATAAAAGCTCTTGCTTGAACTTCTTTTTAAAAGACCTTTGGTGACGATAGAAACGTTTTATAATTCGTAAAATACTTCATTGAAAGAGTAGAAAATCCTAATTTCCTATAATGAATTCTAGGCATTTTTTAAGCGAAGCTGTTTCGCTTTTTTAATTGAAAAACGATTCTGCTCTATAACTATCAAATACCGCAATACGTATGACGCGAGGAGGAAAGGATGCCTATGCATGGTTCAGCACTCCATTTTGCTGAAAATAATAATTTTAAAGAAATACATCGTAAATCTTCTGAAAACGTTGAAATTTAAGCGCCTCCAACGTCCGCTGCATTATTTTGCTCAAGTTTTTCTGATTTAAGAGCGACATATAGCAAAGATTAAAGAAATTTTTGCGATCATGAAAGTGGTCAATTAAAATATTTCAACGTTTTCATTGGCTGTGTTCGCTCCCCTTCTCGCAAGATTGTATCAAATAGCATTCAAATTAATGATCGAAATGCCGTTAAGCCTCTCCTTCCAGTAAGATCATTTAGCGTAATTTAGCAGTTCAATAAAAACGTTCAATACAACTGAAATGAATGACCACGATTTTCTGCTTTTCCTTTACGCCGATTACGAAAATTCAGAACGCAACAGTCGTGTCACCCTGTGCGTCTAAAACAGTTATTTTTGCACGCACATGCATTTATGCTTGTTCTGTTTACTAATTATTAACAGAGGCAAATTAATATGCTCAGATGTATGAGAAATGGGAATACAAGATTGTGCGATTCATATGTGCATTGCCTCGCATAGAAAAATGCGAGAATCACAACTAAAAAGAAAAATGCGAAAATCACAACTAAAATTTTAAGGATACTGAAGAAAAAAGACCGCAAAATATGCAACGCGTGAGTCCAACTTGCAGGAATTTTACTTAACTCCATATGTTGTTTTGTTTACTTTTGTTTGGCGGCAGCCCGCAGAAAGTACTAACCAGCCTAAATTTTGAGGTAGATGTTTGTGAGTGAACGTGATTCTGCTCATCTAAATAATCATTGGTATTAAAGGAAAAATATGGATGAGTACCAATAACGGTCTTAAATCTTTTCATAACTACTGTAGGAGAATATCATTCAGCGGTTTGAAATGCACAGTATTAATAATAAATCATTTATTGAACATTTCGCGATACTACTGTCCTATTCTTATGATTATGAGAGTACCTGAAAAAACTGATGAGTTATAGTCGGAAGATTAGTACTTCGACACCACTCATCATACAATAATAATGCTGTTTGGAGAGCGTCAGATGCGCAGTATCGAATGGCTCTAATGAACATTTCACTACTTTAAATTACTGTTCACTACTTTATATTACTATCAGAAAATGCAAAAAAAACAAAGACATGAGTATAGGAACGAAACAATGGAACTTTTATCATAGCGAAACATAAAGGAAAGCATTGAAGTTAGGAAACACAGAAATCAACCGTTTTTTAAAGGAAAAATCACGAAGAAAATTGTTGAATGTGTATGAAATTTTTGACTTTGAGGAAATCACTTTTCTGTTTCAAAAAATATGATCCGATCAAGATCACAACGCCCACACACTGAACACTCTCCCACAAATGTGACGAATGCCTTATATGTACGCCATAACCAAAACGCAACATGCGATCATTGAAAATCAGCTTTCGCCGAAAAGTACTGTGCGTGTTATTCTGCGTCGTATACCGAATTAGCGAGTGTCTTGTAGTGAGCTCGGATTTATTCTAATGTGAATAGTCTGCTATATAGGGACATAGAATGCAGCGCGCAGTAGATGAACGTCACCGTTGTAGTGCAGCGATGTCATCGGTGTGAAGCATCGTTCTACTTTTGATCGCTGATCAGTCGGATTCAATAGCTTTTAGCTGAACATCCAAATGTACACGTCACGTCAGTGTGCTTGCTGCGCTGTCTTGTCAACTTCTGAGGCGCGTAATTATATCAAGAGACCTATGAGGATGGTTGCATTGCCGATAGAACTTGATATATACCTCTCCTCACCGTGTGCATTGCTTATCTGCACTAATTTGCGCATCATTTTACGAAAAGACTTCCCAATGTAGTCTTTCGCCTCCTAAATCCACGAAGAACGATCGACGACTTTCGCAATTTATCGTATGCCTGAAGTCCAGAAATGACGTCACCCTAAAATCCGTACGATAACTTTGCTGTGCCCCTTCGACTTTTGGAAGGACATTTGCATGAGACATCGAAATCTGTGGAATGTAGAAGCAGCCTTGGCTTGTTCGACCCTCTTATTGGACCACTGGTTCTTGCCGTTGAGGTCATCCTCAACGTAAGGTTAGATCAGAAAAATCAGTGGTTGTTCTGCTACAGCCTCATGAAGGAACACTCGTGGCATTTGGTATGGGCGGTCAACGTGAGAAAGCAAGCTCGCACTGTAGACCTCAATTTGATCGCTCGAATTCTGGTCAAGGTTGATTTTTTTCGCATTTTTGAAATAGATTTCTGCGAGCGATTCGTCGTATGGGGTCATGTGCAGTCGGCGACTTGCATGGCTCAAAAACAGCAACCAGAGAACGCCAGCACGCCGAAAGGCGGAGTCGAGGATATTTCGCCAGAAGTTATGGCAACGAACATACACGAAAATCTCTAGCGCATGCAATAGCTACCACATCACCGCTGTACGGCATATGCATCTTTCGAAACAGTACTGTTGGCGGAAAATAAACTTACCCCAGCGCGCATCATATCGCCTCAACACTCCTCAAGAATACTAAAATAACAGTGCCATGCCTCATTGCTGTACGATTGTGCGCCGCAAATCTAACCTGAACTTTTTGTGATCGCATATCATATAGTCGGCGTTCTATATGTTGTGGCAAATTATTGTTTTGTCTGTTATGGCAGGTTATAAGGAATTTGCAAAAGTTCTTTGCTTGCGATGAATTCGTCAATGGAACGTGACTGATTTGCGTGCGATTATGACGGATTCCGCGAGGCGCATTCTGCATCATCTGCTTCTCAACATCAGTCGGTCATAATCAAAGGATGCCAGCGAACGTTGGGAGTAAACATTATACACGACCGGAAAAAGTCTTTCAAATTTCTCATGGGTAATTTTGCAAAAAAATTCTGAAAGAAACTGGACAAACCTGCATATACATTCGTTAATTATTTGTGTCTTCAGCAGGTGAAGGCTTCAGCATTCCGTCGAAAGACGAAAAGGGCAATGGGTTTTTTCGCCGGTCGTTATAAGAGTGACAATGAGCTGTCGCTATAAATTAGCGCCAGATATCAAACAAATGGGCAACCGATGACGAGAGAACAACTCCGAACAACATAATTTACACGTTTCCTATGTTCACAAACGGTGACAGCGCCGGATCTCAGCTACTGCCCACACACACACTGATAAACTTTTCACACGATCTGAAACACCTGAAAAAAAGATATCCTCAGCTGTGGAAAAAATGCGATTTTTCGACGAGAAAGATTCTAGCGGACCATACTTATTTCAAAGCAATGTGAAAGAACGTAAAATTCTTTACATATTTTTTAGATATTTGATGGATGTTAGTCACGCTTTTCTAAAAGAAAACTAAATTGCTCAACCCGCCGAGCTCCACTGAACAATCTTCAATCCAAATTTACGAGAAACGTTAAAAAAAACCTCCAGCGTTTATGACTTTAAAGTGATACTCTATTCTGCATTCTTTCGGTATTGTTTAGATTTCTTAATGGACACTTGTAATTCGAAGGGCGCTATAAATGGAAATGTTTACAATTAAACGTTAATTTAAATAGTTTTCTGAACGCCTCTAACATAACTTTTGCTTATGAAACACTACAGGATGCAATAATATAACAATTTAGATTAAGTTAGCACAATTGAGTTAAAGTAACGAAGAAAATTTTACTGGTCGTAAGGAAAGCGAACATAATAGAATGAAACTGCGATCTATTCGCCGCTTTTGTTTATTCGAATCCGTAATAATGACTTTACATAAATGAAATTTCGATTGTTGTCACATCGCTGATTTGTTATTTTTCATACGAATTACGTTGTTGCACTCGTCTATAAGTAAACGCAACAAATCAACTGTATTACTTTAAATACGCCGAGTGTTATTCGAAATTAACGTTTTATATCGGTGTGCCTCTTCAGCTTAACAAATTCCACTCTTGTAAACAACATAAAACGTTCCACTTCAAAGTGCCAAAAAAAAACAGCGCAAACGCGTCGCTCCCCGGTTGGCTGTTCTGAACTTTTGCGGACAAATGCCCTTCTCGATAACAAAAACAACTCCTGTAACCAAGAATTACCCTCAACATATGACTAGGACCGAAAAGTTCTAATTTCTTAATCATCGCTTTCAAGACGTACAAAAATTCCGAAAATTTTCGAAAGATTTATGGCGAGGCGGCAGCTTATTGGCGGCGCCATCAAAAGAACCAGAGCCGTCACCCAGCGGCAATACCTGTTCTCCATTTGAATAGATACCCATCTGATGCTACTTAAATATAAACTGAGCACTGGCTGGCAATGTATAAATTGCTTCCGTAGCGAAATGACAGCGGCCTGGAAATTGCGCTATAACGAAGAAAGTTTTTAGCTTTCATGTTCAGTTCATGCTCAGCTTCGTAAATTTGAAAATGAAAGTCTTGAGGAATGGTTAGGTTAGTTGTTCTGCTGTATGATTTCACTGAGAAGCCCCATCATTAATTGGTTTGCCTGGGGGTGAAAGGGTAGAAAGAAGGAGAGAGATCATTACAAAGTCGAGGATGGAATCGCCAGGGAGGAGCACCCTTTTAAGATTTCTTTGGCAATTATGACTGAAAAGCAGAAGAGAAAAAAATCAGGAGTTGCTCCTATTGGGGTCGCGAACAGATCCCTTCAAAGAATAGAGTTCCTGCATGCCATTAGGGTGGAAGCGTGAAAGTTAACCCTGTCCTAGAAAAGAGGCATTCGAATAAGGAAAATGATCACTTTCAGGATGGCGAACTTTTGAGATTCCGAGGTTAGGCTCCGAAATTTATAGTCTTCTTATGCATTTACAAGAGCAGCACTACAATCAGCAATTTTTTAACAAACGGGTGCAGATTCGTCGGTTTCATTAATTACTAGTTTCGTCGCAAGTTTTGCATGTTTACAACATTACCAACGCTTCGCAACCGAAAGATGCTGTAGTTGAACTTCACATCGAAGCTAAGATACAGGACAAGAAAGGTTAAAAATTCAATGACAAAAACGAAATGATGATATCCCGGAAAAAAAATCGTAAGCAGAACGAAGGCAGGATGCCCACCTCATTTATAAGTTGGCTGCATTTCTGGTCAAAATCTTACTTCACTTTTCTGCGCATTGCGCAATTTTTCTTATAATTTCCTCAAAACTGTTCCACACATCAGATGATCTGTGCATGCAGGCTAAATAAGAAACTGCTAGCGCTAAAACAGACTTGATATCGTCGAAATCCTCGTCTTTGAAAGCGCCGAAGATCAAAGAAACCTTTTTTACGTCATTTTGACTTGGCAGCGCTAAGATGGTAAAAGCCATTAACTGAGGCGAGTATTGCTAACAGTAATAACTTACCCACTGTTCGTTCAAGAACCTTCTATCCCATGGCTAGCATGCCAATTCTTTAACTCGAGAATTAATCAACTGCTTGGCCGGCTTCGTGCAGAAGTCGGGCTCTAGACTCCATGGATCAGCGCAGATCCTCTTGTCACTTCGCCACATGCGTCTCAGAAAACTGAGCGTCTCAGAACGATCCGTTTATAACATTTTCCAGCAGCAAAGCTCAAGAAATCTATGAAGCCAAACTTTCTCTCTACGTCATTCAGATTCACTACACTGCAAAGTTCTGAATTACGGGATGCGATAAGTATGCTCCAAAAGTACTTTTTAATGATGCTCACCAAAGGCTTCCTTTAACGTAGTTCGTAGACAGCAGAAAAGAATCGCTTATTTTACTGTCTTTAGTTTGCCGACTGCTCTTGGAAAGGGACATTGAAATGATACTGCACATTCTCCGACGTTATCAATTATGCTAAAATTTAGGCGACCTTGAGTATATTCCTCAGAATTTCCTAGTTCAGTGGCTGTATATCTAATGACTGATTGGAGCAATAAGCAGAAGATTTCGATAAAGGAAACTTGAAAGAAAGCGCGCATGCAAGTGTATAAGCAGTCGCGTTTCATTCAAAAAGTGTGATAGAACAAGCGATAGATCTCGCTTTTAATTCAGCAGTATCCCACAACCTCTGTAAGGACGTAGGTTCTATGACATGAAAGGAAGCTTCCGAAGGACTATTACGGAGTTTGTTTCTTTGAAAGTGTTAGGGGATATAGTGAAATTAGAAAAAGTTTGAAACGTCACCGCAGAATTGAAGACAGTCAGAAATAGCAGCGATCAGCCATCTAACAGTACCTTATCTGCATGTGCGAACATCGAGGAAGTAACTGCGAAATAAACTCGATAAATTTGTGTCACAAAAAGTAAGCGACCGCATTTAAAGAAAACTCACAAGCGCCGTCATAAGCGATCATTAATGACAAATTTTGCATTTGATTTGTCCTCGAATTATGTCACTGAACTGTGCTAAGCAAAATAATACAAATGCGCTAACTGCCGTTGGCAATAACGATACGAAAACTGTGTGCAGTGCTTTTTTGCATGAGAAAACAATCGAAAGTTTTCGTCTATCGGAGTGGAATGAATTCTATTATTTTTTTCTTCGCTTCGGAGGTTGAGAGCAAGTGGCGTCAGGTCTTTGAATTCAAGACTTGTGTCCATACTAATTCGGAAGAGAAATTTATCACCAAAGGCGGCACCTTTGATCTCGCTACGGTACCTACACCCGAGAACGGTGAGCCACCACGCCACACAGCAGCGACCACCACATTCCCCACCCTGCATCCACTAAGCTCCATCACCTCCACCAATATACAACATCATCACTCCAGCATACTCTTTCACAATCACCTATATCATCTCTCACTACGCTCAGCAACGGCGACAATTTCATTTCACATCAAGGTCAGCGCTTCGCTTTCATTTTTTAAAGTCTTCATTATGACACTAGTAGTGCGAAAACATAAGAAATGGGTGATGATATGTGCTTGAAAACAGAGGTCGTCGACTTGCTGAAATAAACCTACTACCGTGCAACTTCTACTCGAAACTCATTTCCAGTGTGATCTCCTCCTCGATAAAGGTCTCTTTTTCACCTTCCCATTTCATAGGCCAAAGGCCAAAGAGCTTCGTCCACTTCATTTTATTTTTCTTGGTCAGGTGAAAATTAGGTGATATTTCACTTGCACACAATATGTCAAACAAGCTCCCTCTGGAACAACTGTCGGAGATTTCCGTTAAGGTTAGGGGATAGCTGATCGATCGTTCAAATTATTCGTTCACGACTAGCAGACCTAACACTGTTTGCGGTTAAGCAAACTAACAATATCGACAGCAGTGACTTTCAACGGTCATTTACCATCGCAACAGTGACTCATATGAAATAATATGAGAGCGGATTTGAAATGCCGAAAATACGTTTGTGAGTGCCAATGACCTCGCAAATATGTTTAGTTGATTATTTCTATAAAAAGCTAAAATGAAGACTTTTCATTGTATAATTATATCGTATATATGCATAAATGGGTACTGTTTTGGCGGACGTTTATCACAGCGGTATTAATTACTTGCTCAAATAAGTAACGTAAAATGGAAAGGTGCGAAATTGTGTGCTCAATCAATCGACAGCTATAGCGGACGACCGACCTGATAATTCTCTATCATTAAGGAAGGGGGCCGATAGATTGAAACCACGCCAGAACAAAAAATATCATTTCCTTCCTCTTGTTCCAATATTATTAAGGAAAAACCGGCAAGGTCAAAGTTCTTTGTCGCCAAGCACAGTGCCCATCGCCGAAAAATTACTCATGCGACTATTCATAATTGAGACGGGGTATAGACGAACGTAGTGATACGGAAATTTGCGCGAGTTCAGCTGCCTCAATCGTTCTCCCACTCCCTTCCCATGGGCAGTGGATCACATCTTGTGCGAGTCACAATAGATAATACGGTAATGGAAAATGATTGTCAGCAATAACTTCTTGACAATGAGACCCAACGCCAAATCACTTACACAAACAGCAAAGATATTCTTACCGTGTAGGATAGGGTTAGCTAAAGAACTGTGACTTTACACTTATTAAAAAGGTAAAGCATCATAATCGTGAAATGAAGCATGAACTAATTTGAAAAGCTGAAACACATGAAGGTAGCGATCTAGTTGATCTAGAAGATTCAGCTTGATCTAAAACCTCAGATAGAAGCTATTCATTTAGTTCAAGCAAGTGTCGGTGCAAGTGTGGCGTGAAGCAAGGCAAACAAGGGGTAGAGACAAGCAAGCGGCTGAGCGCAGTCGTCTGTGCAGGGTGTACACGCGGAAAGTATATGAGAATTGTGTGTGGTGCGCGTAAACTATAGGCGTTGTTGAATCGAAACGAGCACCAAGAAATGCGTCTATAAATCAAGTTAACATTCAAATAAACGTTCGCTTAACCTGATTGCTGTGCTTTTATGAGAAGACGCATAAACTTCGCGCATAAAACCCTTAAAGCGCACATGGCCACCTATGCACACCTACCGACGCATGCCGAGGTAGTACATCCAGGCCGCAGCAAGTGCTAACCCTTACGCAAAGAGCCTTCGAACACGTGCTGGCCTTTCTAGATCTGACATCACATATCAGAGTTCTGGCAATGTCGATCATTTGGGCTGTTTAACTTAAATGAATTTAAGCTTTGTATCGTTTTGCACTGTGAGCTGTACTTGGCCCACCGTTCCAAAAATTTAAAATCTAGACCTATAGGAAGCAAGCCTTTGCGTCTTAGCACCCTCATAAAACGGTCCTCAGAAATTTTGGCGTTTTGTATGCAAAGCTGTTGATGCATTTCGCTATCGAGTTATGATATCATTCCCACAGCACAATAAAACTTTTCATTTGTTTGGAAATCCTAGATGAGAGCTACAGTATGACTGCATTTCTAGAGTGCACTCATCTTTCGAACTGAATTTGGAAGAAGTGAGATGCATGTTTTATGAGCAGTGACTGAAGAATCAATAAGAAAATATCCGTCTTATGAGCGTTTTGCGGTCTTATAACCTAAAAATGCTATTACAGGTTCAGCAAGTGATAGGTGGTTGTACCGTTAGCCGCACTGAAGGCAAAGTGGGTTCCTAGGTTTTTTTTGTACTGGTTGAAAGTGAGGTGCGGCACGATAAAAGCGCTTCCAAAGTGGCTGCGAATAAAGGGTAATGAAATTAATGTGAACGAAGTGCTGCTGTTGTGCTGCTTCCAAAAATGCTCTCTACGGCACCTGCTGCTACAAATACTGTTGCTGCTGCTTTCGGCCTTTAAACCGCCACTTCACATAACCGCGACATAAACCCTAAATCCATGTCTCTTTCAAAGGCGGCAACCATCAAACCCTTTCAAATGGCATACACGTTCGAATTTGAGTTGTTCCGCCGCATTATTATATGGATAGCCATAAATTGTTCTTAGTGGTTCTTACAACCACAACATTTACGTGCGAACTTTGCCTAGAATCTCTAATGTATCGGAAACATAGTTCGACTACGACATCTCTTGCATTTTCCTGCTCTTTTTTTGCTCGAAGTCTTTCCGTCATTAAGATTACCTAAATTACCATTGATGCGCTAAGTCCAAAAAATGTTTTATCTCAGGTTTTATCCAACGGATGATAAAAGATGTGAAAAACATACGCAAAATCTCGTTTTGTTTTGCGATATATTCAGTATTTTGCGAATGCGTTGATTGTTGGCAGACGGATCATACAGAGAGCAAATTTGCAACCTGCAATTTTCTGTTCGACTTTTTCGGAAGTACTCAGCTAGCCGACCACTATAAATTATGAATCTGTGCTGTCTGCCTATGCAACGAATCGCTTAACACGTCATCGTTTGCTCAGGCTCAACTTTCTCGTCAAATATCATCAAGTACGGCATAGAATATGATGAACACAATTTATCATTGAAATATATGAATGAGAAAATTGCAAAAATTCCTATAACTGGATATATGTGCGGTAAACTCTTCTCCTGTTTTTTTTTGATACTAGGGCCGTTCAAGCGATTAATGAGCAACGAAATTTCACTTCACAAGAGCAATGCTTTTATGAATTGCGTAGAATCCATACTCGCTCAGCAAGCCATATTCCAGACGCAAAAAATAACTATGTCATATCGTCTATTGAAACCTTGTAAAGTAATATTTTGATGTTTCAGAATTTCTTCAGTGGTATTTTCGCAATAGCCGTTCAGGCTTGCCATTCAAGTCGCCAAATTTGGGTGCATTAGACGTTTTCAGAGCGCTATCCTATTTCAAACGATCAGCGGCCGAAACTGATAATATTTCAACTTGCTCGTAGATGACTTTTATGAAACGGAATGCATCATTCTGAGCTGAAAAGTTTTTAGCATCGTTCACGAAGGATTACACCAATATGGCTTCGAATAAAATATCTATCGAACTGCGCCGAAATACAAACTCTTTCTATCCGTTCCGAGCATCTCTACTCGACGACTTCCGCTCCCACCCTCCCCTCGTCACACCCTCCCCTCTTCTTTTGGTTAGCCGTAGGCTTTGCAGCAACCGAGAACTTTATTTGGAGGCAATAAGATGGCGTATTTCACGACCCTAAGCAATACGCAACACATGTAGGTCCTGCTTATTACGATTTTTGCAAATTATAGTTCTTACACATCCTTACCACCGTAGGTGATCTTACAAGACTTGGATATACTCTGGTCACCTGAAGACGAAAAGCTTTGGCCTAAATTGTTTTCTCCGAATCATAGTACGTTGCAAGGTAACCCCTCATAACCCGTCAAGGTTCAACTGCAAGAATCATAAGGTCATATGAAATCAGAAGCAATGGCAGTTCACCGAATTCTTTTCTATTGTGCCACGTTGCGCATGTGATATCACAGCTGTGTTACGCTACACACCATGCGATACATTGTCGCTATGAAAGCTCTTACTTAAAGATGGTCTAATGCACTGTGCGAAATGCGATAAGAAAAAGCTTTATGTGGAATTATTATGGATTCCTTTCTGTACCCTCCCCCCACGTTCTTCCTCACCAACTTTACATCACTATAGACAGTGAAAATGCAGCATATTACGATATGCCTAGTCATATTCTCTCATATGACAAGTACATGGTAAGTTTGAGCCAATTGTTGTCAGAACTACACAATTTTATGATCCCGTCATATACGTCTCGTAAGGTCCCGCAGAAAGAACATAGCAGTCATGGTTGTACAAGCCTTGCGAACATAAACATTTTAAGTTAACTCTGATGCACTGTTTAACATTGGGAACACATTTGAATTCCACATGGCTACTAGCATTGACATTATAACAACGGAACCCCTTATTTGATGAAGTAAATAAAAAAATAACACCGTTCTTGTAAGATGAAGTACAAAGATTTCTATTCCACCACCAATTTAGCTCACATCATTGTATTTGCTTGATGATCGCTTTGCTGTATCACCTCTGTTCTGGGAACTGAAAA
This sequence comes from Toxocara canis, assembly GCA_000803305.1. Lineage (NCBI taxonomy): Eukaryota > Metazoa > Nematoda > Chromadorea > Rhabditida > Toxocaridae > Toxocara > Toxocara canis. Next base: position 908,157 of record JPKZ01003092.1, on the reverse strand, counting down.
TCAGATGAATTGAAAAGAACGAAAGAAGGTCAAATGTGAAGTGAAAAATACCTTCTAAAGCCCTGAGAATGCTGGCTTAAATGGATTTGAGGTGTTATTATACATAGAAAGAAGGCAAAACGGCTTTGCAGATCACCGGCCGATCGCTAGTTCTGATCTATGCTTGCAGTATAAGTGAAGTTGAGTGAAGTTCCGTATGTAGACCAAAGGACGCTGAATATGACGCTACGCTCTAAATTTCATGCTGTCTCAGATCTGATGCACCTCTGCCGTTTTATTCGATGAAAGTCGGCGGCATCACTTAACGCGCACTGCCCTCACGTGGGTCGTCGGATGGAAACGGTTCAAAGGAAGGCTGTTGCTAAGTCTGAACCGCAATGTTATTTGATTCTTCAATCATTTGCGGTTATAATATGATGATCAGTTGTTACTTAACAGTTTATTGTGATTAGTATCGCAGTGTTCTTTTATTTCATTATGGCCTCTAAGCACTCTATGTGCGTCTACGCTAACCAACTCAGCGTTCAACGAAGTCGCGTGCGGTTGTGTAGCCGCATGAGGTTGTGCCTATCCTGAATATTGTCTTTTGCCAAATTAACAACCCCAGTGAACGGAATCTAGCGACGAGGAACTTGCCTCATGAATAGCTTAACCTGCATACTGATAGAATAAGATATTTTTTAAGAAAGAGTATAGAGACTGCCCCATCCAGAAGAACTTAGGAAGCGCTCCAATGAAATTATGCTATTGCAATTGAACGTGGGACATTGAAGTTTTGATATTTTGTATTCATAATTTTAATATTTTATATTCATAATATCAAAATATCCAACGTGGGATATTTTGATACTAAGAGTTTCGAAGTGAAAACTATAGATGACTTTTAGGCTTAATTTATTTAAATTGCCAAGTCCGCATAAAAGCATGGAGGAATATGAAAACTGGCTAACTTTCTTTCATATCTACTCAATGTTACTGTCAAGCTGCTTCTATATCTCTTCTTTGAAGACCGATCTCTACGAGTTGCTAACGAAAATTTTTGATAAAAACGAGAATCCCTCTCGCTATCTTTGTTTCAGTCATCGGAAAGCATGTAATGGTTAGTTTGCCCTTGGAAGCTTGGTTCGAGTGAATTGCTGGCCATAGGCCACGTTGAGTTGTTGTGTGTTGGCCATCGAGCCAATAAAATAAAGGTCACAATGGTTTTATGGGTGCGGTGAACAATCGAAAAACTCGCGCGCCATCTCAGTTAGCAACACCGAGCCGCACAATAATTGCCTAATTAAGATCAGAATGCTTAGAAGGAACGCACACGCCGGGAGTGTGCGTGCCCATCTGCACACTTCATGATTTTTATGCACATTGATCGCTGCTATAGATAGCGAACGCCTTTATTGGCGTTCAAAGCGATTCTTTTTTATCGCGCTCATTCAAAAATTCCTTACATCTCCCACACACGATCAGTGCCACACTCATTCACATCGGTTTATATACAATTGCGCTGATAAAATTCTATGCAAAATTCGCTTCCGTCTTTCAAACGATGTAATAGGATTTGAAGTCTGCACTATTGCGCTGCAAAAGACGACTTCGCATATCAAAACATAATTTCCCATATCTGTTTCAGTAGTAATACTATTAGTGCCTCTCGAAATTTTAAGAAAAACTTAAGTTACTATGCAACGAAAACATACCGTCGATTAGAAAGCAACTCCATTAGCCAACGCAATGATCAGTTTTTTCTGCAACATCCCTCGAATGGGATTATCTGTTGTTTTTTTTTCGCCAAGATTTGATAGTCGCGAGATGAATTCGTTCAAACCTATGCAAAATTCGCTTCCGTCTTTCAAACGATGTAATAGGATTTGAAGTCTGCACTATTGCGCTGCAAAAGACGACTTCGCATATCAAAACATAATTTCCCATATCTGCTTCAGTAGTAATACTATTAGTGCCTCTCGAAATTTTAAGAAAAACTTAAGTTACTATGCAACGAAAACATACCGTCGATTAGAAAGCAACTCCATTAGCCAACGCAATGATCAGTTTTTTTCTGCGACATCCCTCGAATGGGATTATCTGTTGTTTTTTTTTTCGCCAAGATTTGATAGTCGCGAGATGAATTCGTTCAAACTTCATCGACCTAACGAGCAATTTCAGACAAAAATAATAGGAGAGGAAGCAACAAAAATTACGGGAATGAACCCAACTTGAACATTGAGCGTTTTGGCGCTCAGCGCTCTTCGCCATGTGCATTTTAACAATCGATTAGATTCGCATGCAACGTTTAACGCCTGTGTTTTCGGTTTCTATAATCTGTACACCGAACGAAATCAAAACTTATTCAAATGATCTCTCGCGTATCCTCCTCAATATGAATCATTTCATAATATAATTTTAAGCGCTAGGTCTGTAATTATTTAATTTCACTGAAACCCAACACATACTTGCAACTATTTATACGCTAACTACTGTGGTGCTTCATCATGTATCATTGATCAGGATTGCAGGTTTTATTAGCAAATTACTCCTACACTGGTCATATATTTCACGACTGTACTGGAGGAAAACGAGACTTTATGATAGTTGCTTTTCGTTCGCTTCGGCATAATGCATAGCGAATTATGCTGGTCATGCCTGTTCGAATGTATTTCTCCGGTATGGACCGTAATTTGGTGCGCACAATCTGTACATCCCGGGATGACTTCTTGTACCCATTTCCATATCATCTCATCGATCCGCGCAGAAGGGGAAGAGTATACAGACGCTTGAAGGTGCCAAAAAGTATTCATGCATTTTGCAACCGTTCGAGTCATTGAACAGTTGCGGAGAAAACTTTTAATGGATGATTTGTACGAATGGATCGCTTGGGTGCAAATATTATATGAACGTTTTAGTGAGCTTTTTTTTTTCTTTCCATGAAAACTACTGCTCCGATCGCCGAAATTATGAAAGCGCATATCATGCTAGCTATTTGATATGTATTTCATCTTGCTATTTTGTCAATCTGCTGCGGGGGGTCCCGTAAGAAATGTGAACGTCAAGTACCAAAATCTTCAGTACAATATTCAAACATGTTATCTTTATTTGCTTTGCATAATCTTCACTTTTACCAAAGGGTCGAAAAATGAAAGAAACGAGCGATTGGGTAAATTTTAAGCGGATGTTCTGATGAACTCTATTAAAGATAGCATGCAACGATGATCCGCTTGCAAATAAACGCACTCATAATTGCACCGATCAGATCACATGCGGAGTGTAAATTCAGATCCCACTGCTTAACGACAACATTGAGAAATGATTTCAAAACGGAACTAATACGATTCGTCGTCCCCCTCCTATAGAAAATTTTGACGAAATTCTTTGAAAGCGCTGCCTTATCAACAGATTCGAAAGGCATCGCTTTTTTTCACGCTATCGGCTGGCGTGCTCAGTTGGCACAGCAAAAGGCGCACAACCTCAGGTGACGCAACAGAGTTTGGCCTCGTTTTACAGCTTGCACCTCCAGTGCAATCAGTCTAACCTCATCTTGCTCTTGCCGCATAATTCTTTCAGTGTGACTTTACAATGACCTTCGATGATGATCTCTAACTTAATCTTTAGTTCCGATATTTCCGGTTTCACAGTTACAGGGTGGTATATTTCTGTCTCCTAACAACGCTCACAGAGGTAAAATATTTGAGAAAGCCTGTGGTGCCTGTTGCGCAGTACCAGTCTCATTGCAGCAGCGAAAGCTTTATCAGCAATTACCATGCATATAATCGACAGCATTAAATTTTCAGTTGATTTGAGTGATAAAAATTGGCTCGCAGGAAAGTCCTTTTTTTCATTTGCACTGGTACTGAGTTGCTCACTAAATGAATGCACAAGGGAATGAACGATGCGCTTATTCGACAAGCCAACTCGACCTCGCTTGTTCTCGATCGCGTCATCGTGCTTGCTAAAGCTGCAGATCTCGAGATACCTTTTCACAGCAGACAAAACGCTCACAGCGATGAATGATGGAAAGGTTTCAATCCGACTTTTGCGAGAACGAACTACTCTAATTTGACGCTGTTCTTCTTGACAATGTGCTTCTCTTGCGGCGAATTCCTTTTGAAAAAAGGCCAAGTGGGGGGTCGTTGTATGAAAAAAGGCGGTTGTATGTCAATTTATGGATGTTGCGGTGTATTGCAGCACCGCTACACCGAGCACTCCAATAAAACACCAACTTACTTGTGTGCATCGCTGTTTCACCGCACGTCACGATCACGAGCCACTCGGCGTCTCTATGCTATTCGACAGTGTGTCTGCCACACTCCTTGCCGCATACGCTTTCTCGGCTTGTTCTGATTTATACCGTCGGTAGGGGAACAGGTTCACTCATAGCTTTGATGTTGCCGACCACTTCAGGCTTCCACATTCATCCATCGGCGTTACCTCTGCATTCGGCCCGATTGTCGCCTATCCGATACTTCCAACACCAGATCAACGTCATTTCACGCCTCTACCGTAATCAACGTCAAGCCTGAATCACTTGGGAAGTTTACTTGACGCCCGATACGGTAACTTTTTGAGTATATGCTCGTCAAGAGCCAAAACTCGGCTAAGCACTCACCGGCCCATCGAAATGCGTCATTTTTCGCTGATCTAATGTATGAGCTTCATATATGTTTAATCGCAAATTGTCCAGTGCGAGACTCAAATTACCTTTGCACTTCCAACAATCTGCTCTTGGTCTATCAGAATTAATCTGTCGTTAAGAGCATTATTCGTGGGTTATTAAGTTTAGCGATATTGTCTCTTTCAGGTATTAATCACCTATCTTAAACGATCTACTTCTTGGCTGTTTATTTTGTTGTGCTGCGCTCCGAGAGTTCTTGTCTATGCTTCTTTTGTTGTTTTAGGCTATATTAGCGCACTTCTCAAATTATAATTACGGTCTTGCTTGATGAATCTCTTAACAAACTACCGCTTCTGGCTAGTCACATGGTTCCTGTTGCCTCAAACAAGGTGTGAAAGGATTCTAGCATGGAAGCGAACACTAAATTTTGCGTCGAGCAGACTAATTAAAGCGATTAAGATGCGGCTTAAAATATGAATGTTTCTTGAATGGTCGCTAATAATTGTTTTTGAAAAGCTAGCGGTGTCACCTCAAGAGACCTCTTTTGTGAGACTGATATAGATCCGAATCCAGCTACACTTTGAGACCATAAACCATTCCAGCGAGATTTACAAATGCGAGCATATACGAAACTGTTGATTCATCGCTACAAGAGACCGTTGGGGGTTTTATGAGGCGAGGTCGAGGGACCGGAACTGGCGATTACGACCTCTTTATTATTTAAATTATTGTTGGCACCCGTTGTGACACGCCTCACTTCGCATGAACGCAATCTGACGCCCCCTCATGTGATCCTTTCTTAGCCAGCATCACTTTACGACTTTTATTGATCCATAACTTCTTCTCTAGTAATTTTCGGAATGAAATTTGTGATCATTCCATAATGGTTGCTTTAGACATAATATGTGTAAACGGATTCATCATATTCTTCATAGTTCTTACCTGTTTATTACCGTAAAGGTACGTGATGTTCTCGTTACAAGAAGTTTGCTTATCCACTCCTGCTTGATGTTGGAATTGAAAGTTTTGGTTCCTTCAGAATTGTGAATTTTTTCATTGCGTTGGCAGAAATTATAAGAGGAGAGTAATTGCGTCAATCCGCCCTGAAACAATGGTACCGGAGGAAAATTCTGTTATTTTCATGTCGTCATAAAAGCTTGAGTGGTTGAAGAGGTCTTGACACGAAGTTCGCAAAAATACGAAACGAAGTACAGCTGCATTATTGGCCGCTGTTGCTTTGTTTTGTTTTATCTCAGGCGGTCCCATTTAGATACACTGACTTGTAATATAAAGAAGACGTTTCCCTTCAAAGATCCATTGCATAGTTATGCTATTAACCTTCATGGTAATTTTGTTTCTTCTTAGAGAGGAGTCGTAAAGTTGCTTCTGATGAGTTGTACATTTTTGTGGAGGAAGAGCTGAACCAATTTACTTTATACCTGTCAACGCGTTGTCATTCGAAGTGAATGATAAACAAATATTTTATGATGCAGATCCATCATGGAGAGATATTTAAGAATGTCGTCTCAAAGCAAAATATGGAAGAAGTCGCTGTAATGTAGATATGAGCCTATTTTCCGCCTATATGATGGACGATACGTTTAGTAATATGGTGCTTTTTCAGTTGAAAAAGCAAAAGTAGGAGTTTAGGCTTCGAGAAACATCCCAGATCTAACTACCGTCTCTGCACCGTAGATGTTGAGCTCTTTCCAATTCTTGTATGGAAAGATATAGTTGCAAATGAATGTCGAATAACTTTCATAACAAAGTAAATGTTTTAAGCAAATAATTAGCATAACTTTTGTGTCCTCCAAAGCCGTGGATGTGACCACATGTCTGCGCGGCCTCAAAACGAAATCGTAGTGGCAGTAAGACCACCATCTGTTCATATTGCAACATCTGCCTTCTCGTTCACTACTTCAGCCTTCGATAGAAGTTGCACTTATCGTATACAATCGATTTACTTCCCCTCCCATTAGCAAAAGTTCTTTCGTTACTTAGAGAAAATTACCGCATGGTCTCGGATATCCCTTCTATGACAACAACAGTACAGCATAAGTTCAAAGTTAGAAGTGGGCGACCCAATTGCTTTTACGGGTAAAATCTGCCCTGACTGGAAATTCATCTGTGTTTCACTTCCATCGATATATTTCTGAAATACCTAATGATTTTTCGATATCGCATATTTGTTAACTCGCTTGCTGCACTCGGAAGACGCATGCTTAACTCTGTAATTGGAAGCGTTCTCCTCAAGACGGCAATTCCTCTTCTCTTTCAGCGAGAAGCTCAGGCAGAACCGCTGTGGTCTATCATCAAAGCTGTAAAATAGTCGATGTGCATAGAAAATAGGCATTACGATTCACAACAGTTTAAAGTCTACTTAATAACATGCAGACTGTATACGCATAAGTTCTGGCTTGCATTTGAAGTTTTATGTGTGCGCACTTCGGATAAGCAGTTTTCATACGCCGTTCCAGTCTCTTTAAGAAAAGATCAGCGTTAAGATACGGATGATGAATATGGCTCATCAAAAGCATGTGTCCCATTTTTTGCGAATATCAGCCATACAAACACAATCAAGCAATAAAACATGATTTTTCTGTGCTTGAATTTCAAATAAAGATCACTATGGATTTCAACTGCGAGAGTAGATAAACCGCTTTTCTCAGGGAGTAACTGATTTTTTTGAAAAGAAAAATGGCACAGTGTTAATTCAAATGATATCGCATTAATTGTTCGCATTATAACGAGCATAGTTCCCTTTATTGAAAAGTCGTTTAATTTTTGGGAATTCACAAAGTTTCCATAGTTATTCCGAATTGTTGTGTAGTAACGAAAAAGGCTGATCTCTGAATGCGCACACCTGTGCATGGCTTTCGCCGTTTCTTCTTTGTTTAGGTACGTTAAATGATTTACTAAGTGACGTTAGATTGCGTCCGTTATAAACAAATATTGACGGTGCGTGATTTCAGCTATGGTTCAGAAGTATCGAGATTCCATACTACAATTCTGTGGCTTCCTTGAAAACTGCTGCTTATTTTACAGAGTTGTGAAAAAGGAGGACTAAGTCGAAAATCTTTCAAATGCCGACCAAGCGTTACGAACAAGCAATCTGCATACTCTTCTCATTTTCACTATTTCTTCGAGTAATCTTCTTTCACGTCATGAATATATTCTTCCCCTATTTTTCCCAGCCAAAGGATGTTTTTTTAATGATTGCGTTTAGTATTCGCAGGTGGCTGTAAGGCCGATTGTAACGTATAACCTGCGTTGGGTAGCACAGAAACTTTTGTTGCTCTCATCAGCGGACGGCAATGTCAAATATTGCAAAAGGCAGCCATCTGGGGCGGCATCAGATCTCTACGTGATAGAAGCTTAGTATGGCAACTTGACTCTTCTCAACTTCAACTTCAGGACCTACAGTAGCCTGTATAGTAAGTTTTATATCTATATTTCCAACCCTCTTCGACTTCCCACCTCCTTCATTGCCTACAATTAATACTGTTTAGCACACATTGCTTTACTACGTTTCACTACTTTCTTTGTAGGACTCGAATTTGCACCTTGCAACAAACTATTACCTAACTACCGTTGTTTTCCATTAGCGTGACTTTCCATGACGCCAATTTTGCAACCTTTTACGTTTCATTACAAGTAGCAACAGCCAAATCACGCATAGGCCAACCTCTTTCACGAATTGTATTGGAAGAATTCAACCGAAAATTTAAGGATTTTGCAATGAGAGATCGGCAACCGAAAAGTCGAAATTAATTGTAAAGAATTTCAGTTTTTTCGCACATTTCCAGTTAGCTACTAAAAATTTTTGAAGAAAACCTCTCAAAAGATGTAGGATATGGCACCCTCAGCCTGCAAAACTTTGGTTCGAAGGTAATGACAGTCGAAAATCTTCAAAAAACAAGAGAGGGGTGGAGGGAATACCCGTGTGTCATTTGGACTTCTGCATCGTGCTGATTAAGAGATATTTAGTCAATTAGTCAACAATTAGTCATTGCACTTCTTAGTGACACTGATTGTTGCCATTCCCTATAAAGATACTGGTTTTTTCGTAAATTTGCGCATTTTACTAAGCTTTATATTCTTCGAACAACTTTGGTGTAAATCGATATAGCTAAACTCAACGTAGCTAAAATGATCGGCAGCTGCTCGGGCTCCAAATTACCGTAATCTTTCGCCATATAGTGGTCGGTATCACGAAAAGAAAAATCGAAAGTAGAGCGAAGTATGAGACCGAGTATGGTATGGTTGGTATAGGACTGGCAGCTTGGAAAGTTATCAGTAATAAAAATCTGCTTTTGATAGACTTCATAATCGAGAAACGAATGAGAAAACAGTGACGTGACGATTGACTTGGGCAGATCCAGCCAAAAATTGTAATCTTTGTTTGTCTCTATCCTTCACCTACACAGATTGCAACCTCTACTCATATAGCTCGCACAGTGAAGCGCTTACGCTGCTTTAAAACGTCACACAATTTGACGCCTTCAAAATGTCATATCCACTTTGTCTTTTGCAGTAAAAAAAATCAAACCCACCTCAAATCCTTTAATATGCGTGTCGAAAAGGGTCTCCTCGTACTGGAAGTGGAGAGGGCTTCTATTAGAGGCTGTGATGGATTTTTTCTTGCCAAATGAAGGACTGGAAAGGATTAAAATCCGCCGTGTCCTAAATGAAAATTGCTATCAGCAATACTCGTATCTGAATACTCCAATAATTTGCTTGTAACTGTTTTCGATTAAAGTCTTGCGAACGCGGTTTAAGGGAAAAACATTTCTTGCTTTATACGCCACTAGCGGGGTCAGCGAAACGGTTTCGCGAAGATTTACGCCTTGCTTCTTGTATCGCTAATGCCGCCGTTTTATTACTACGCACCTACCATCATAGGGTCGCTAGCCACTCGACGCTTTGCATTAAATCAACTAAACTGCAAATTCCTCATTTCG
>JPKZ01003092.1:839809-898021 GCA_000803305.1 Toxocara canis | reverse complement strand
TCCCTCATTTATGTCCTACTGCTAAGAAGTTAACGACTCGTTATCCTTCGTCTAGTTCATGTATAATCAGTGTCGAGCTCAGCACAGCGATGACAACAATAGAATTCATCCGGAATTGGAACAAATGGCGATATTTCACTGTGTTTTTCGTTGAACGATCTCGTTAGACTGGTTTTATTGTATTGTTACAAATGGATTCAGATAGTTTGCTCCCCGGATGACAATTTCGTTTTCCAATGAGCTCAGAGTTGGACTATCACATTTGAAAATTTACTATTGGTCGCATATTTTTGTTAAGATCGCCAAATGGAATCCTAAGTCCTAATTTTGCTCTAGGAAGCACACCGTATGAAATATAGAAGGTTCTTTGAAAAGTGAATAATCTCAAAGTTGTTCGAATGCGCTAAATTATTAAATTATTTGTTAATCTTCGGAAGCGAATACGACTACATCAATCAACAATGAAGCGTTCCAAACAAATAGGCATTAACGAATTCAAAGTGCACTTAACAGGATGGTTCAAGTAATTTAAAGCTGCGATAATATGAAAGGTTCAAAATCATCGTTACTCTAGAAATAAATTTGCCATAAGAACGTTACTTTATCTTACGCTTGCAGTGGTCTATCATTCACATCGCCAATCGGTCCAATTTCAGGCGAAAAATAATAGTGTTTATTCCTTTTGATTATTTGTAAAGTCGAGATGTAAAGTGATGCATAACTGCCTAATGAATTGTTTGCGATATGGAATCTCCGTAAACATTTCTTTCCTGACTTCAGTTAGGCAGCTACTGTTTAAGCATACTGTAGATTGTTGGAGGCCAGTTGATCTGTTCACCAGATCAGAATTGCTCTTGACGCCATTTCTTCACAACCTTTGCGCGTTTACCTAAAATTTCCATCTATTATCGAGGGTTATTTGTATTTAATGTTCGCATTTATGCGCAACGCCCTATGTCATAAAACCTTCTATTCCATGAACTGGACCTATTTTATTCTTTTATCCTATCTTTCCTACCAGCCATAATTTATGTGCCATAACTCATCCAGAAATCTATGAATCGCGGCAACACATTTTGCTCGGGATGCTTCGCAAGGACGTAAGCTTTGGCTTCAGATTTTATCGCTGTGTCTTCTCTGGTTCGTGATTGAAGCAATTGGACGAACAGGCACAAGTATAAATTCATACGCACAGACATGACGGTTCCATAGCGCTCTTTCACAACATTGAAAAATGTAATAAAAAATGAAGAATATGTTCTTTTATGATTTTAACGGTAATGAAGATTTAGATTCGGTGTGATCAGTTGCATAGATGTACGCAGGCAAGTATGTAGTGTCGCTGTTTCGGAAGAGGCAGTAAAATAGAAATAATTCGTAGACGATAACTCGAAATAATTTATTTCGAAGCTGAAAGTGTGTCGATATAGTTCGATATCATATAAAGGACCACAAAAAAATCCTCCTGCATGTTCGTCGCCTTTTTTTGCTCATCGGAAATTGCTGTCCGACTTCCCCTATAAGTACATTAGCGTTCATAAACGAAGAAGTGTTAAGCAGTGAAACGGCTCATCCGTTACAATTGGAAATTGATTCTTTTTCAACTCAGCTGCAACTGTTTTAACAGAACTGATGAGGAAGGGACAACGAACGATGTATAGGAGGTGCCAGAATAGATTATACGAACGAACAGCCAAGGTCGATGTTGCTGTGCGCAATTTGGCACATGAACTTCGGATGCACAAAATGAGATCATCTCTATGGACAGTCGCAGGTTTCCATTTCGAACTGCAAAAAGCGGCTGGAATGTGGGCATTATGTCAACATGATGTTTTCTTTTGACATGGCTTATCTGATAATAACTCAAGCTGAAAAAGTGGCGAGAAAAAGTGCGCTATTTTAGTGGAGATAGCGAAAGAGAGAGAAGAAATTAACACTGGAGGGTGTCTTAACTTGGACGCCTCGATAGTTGCACAAGGTAAAAGGAGCAGGAAGGCACATACAGACAGACACACACACATACACATACCACAAACACACACACATACACACGCACAAACACACCTCTCGTTTCACACCACGTTTACAGCCCATTCATTGTGTGTCGATTTTACGCAATTTATGGCCTTAACAAAAATTCGTGCAAACGATTCGTCGCCCTTGGCTCGATTTCTGAGTCATTGCGAACACCATTAGACGGCAACAACGCACATCAACGATCACACTTAATCGATGATCGTCATCCGTCGTGCAAACTTCATCGCGCAGGCACTTATCGCAAGTTAGTGACCACAAATGGCCGATCAACCACACAGTGGTCTCTCTTTCCCTCCCCTCTCTCTATTTTTATCAATCTATCTACTTTACCTCTGTCTTTGTCTGTCTGTCTACTCATTTACCTATCTGTCTACCCATCTACCTAAACTTGCATCATCTACTTATCTATTTATCAATCTGTCTACTTATAATTAATCTTTAAAACTCTATGCCGTTCGTTTCATGTTACTGAAGGCAACATGAAGGAACTCCCAGATAGAGGAAAAACAGCATTTGGGTTAGAGCCTAACAACTTGCATTTATGTTTGTGGCATAGTAGAGAGCTTTTAGTTTGAGGTAGCTCGAACGTCCCATACATTAGAGAACGGTAAAATTGGCGAAAGTTTGTGTAATGCAGGCAGATCATCGATGCAGTTATATAATGGATCATAATCTTTATGCCAGCAGATCAGTCGAACTGTGCCTTATATATCGTGGCGAGCAAACTTGCAATAGCAAATGAAAACGACTTGCATGCAGTAATTGTCAACGCATTGGTTATTAGCTTTGCAAGCAGCTGTCATACTAGCTGATCGTACGCTGTGGCACTTCGACGCATTCGTGGCCCTACCATCTCCTTGACATGATCCGATATTTTTTTGAAACTTTTACACAGCACTTCACTATGGAACAAAATTGCATGGTCCCGAAATGTTGAAATGTCATGCATCCAACATTTAAAAGAAAATGCTGCACATAGAATGGTCTATTAGCAGCATCCTTTAACGTAGTGATGTCATATATAATTATGCGCTGGCTAAAGTCTTTAAAGGGAAAATGTCGAAATATTTTCTCAACTATCAATTACACCGCCCTCTTTTCTTCCTCTTTTCTCAGACTTGCAAGCAGTACTGGTAATTCACTATGCGATTTATTGTAAAACCCATTCAAACGTGGTTGTGTGGTTTTTTTTTAAAGGAAACCACCCTGTATAATTTTTATGCAGCTACAAATGTGCGATAGCGATATTTAAACCAGGAACCACTAGTGAAATGTGTTTAGCCTATTGGAGGACACACTGAATACGTTTTACTAAAGAGATAATTGTTGTGTGAACAAAGGCTTTCGCTGAATTTTTTGTATTTCAGCTGAAGAATTCATTCTCTGTTAAGTGTTAATTTGTGAAGCAACGGCCCATGTACGATAATGATTTGTCGCGATTTGTCGTCTAATTATAATTGCAAGTTGTAAAATCAATGAGGGATGGCAAAGCGATTGCCATTACCTTAAGCGAACCATTTTAACAGCTACGTAACTTGAGGTACTTTGCGTAACTGCTCTGTAGAAGTCTTTACAACAATGCTTTTTTTTCTTAACTGAAAGCTTCTTTATGAGACTTTGTGTTCTCGAGCGGATTCCTAGTTTAAATCGTTTGTCAAAGTAATGCCGACTAAAGCAATACGCTGAAAAGCCAGTTCTTAGTTGGCTGCTTTAGTGCTCTTAAGCGTTTGGTTTGTGCCAGTTGTTGTGATTTTAGAGCTTCTTCCAGCTTTTAATCTTGCACTTCTAAATGTATAAAGATTCTTCATATAGGAAAGTACTAACCTTGTAGCGTTGAAGCGTGTGTCGATTGGGTTGAAATGACACATCACTTCGCTATTCCGATTGTAAGAGGGAGCCTTTTCATAAGTTGTCTACAGCCGACCAAGCACGCAAAACAAATAACGCATTCATATCACACATGTGCATTCTTCTCCACAATTTTCGCAAATTTTTCAGTCACAAATATTGAGTACCGAGCAGAATCTTTTATCATCTAGTTGATAGCCGAGTACCACCATTTTTGTACCAAAATTTTGTCGGCTTCGATTTTGCAGCACAAAAAGCCTTAAATCAAGCGAATAGCCTGGAGAAATCCACTCTTAATGATGAGCAAGTTGTCGAAGCGCCCAAGTGGTGCTGGATGTCACGTGCTTCAGGCTAATAAGTTTTCTCAGGAAATTTCGCTTTTTTTGTGAAAAATTCAACGCATAACCAAATTCATTGTTACCGGTAGACCAGAAATCTTTATGGGCAAAAAATTCTTCCATACACTCGGTGATCTGCCAGTTTCCGTTCACTCCTCAATTTAAACAGTCGGTGATGTGTTCTAGAACACTGGCGCGATATGCGCTTTAGCGGTTCACCCATAAAACCGACCGGTTTCGGAAACAAGTCGCTTTTGATAAAAGGCAAAATTTTTCTCCAACCCGACCGCCTCTGCAAGATTTTACTGAAGGTTTGATTTTCTCGAGTCCAACAGTTCGAGTATGCGTTAATACTGCATGTAAATATTTTGGTTGATCATAGGGCATATTTTTCTCTAGGATCGGTGAATTCGCCTGAACATGGAAGATATGCTTAATCCTAGAATGGACATTGCAAATCTACCTACTACATTTTGTAATTCTTTTTTTCAGCAGTTCCAGGATTGAAAATACTGCACAGATAAGCTGACATACACACACTACAAACTGCAATTTTGCCAAAGCGCATAAAAAAGCACGGTACGGTGTAGAATGGACGGAGCAAAATTCAGCAGTTCTTGAATGAAAACTTCTAGGTAATAGACATGCACAGATAGTCAGGAACGCACATGCCTGCACTCACATTTATGCATTGACGCATCATTACTACAATGTTATTTGAGAAAGCAAGCTGCCGGAGTGCTTGGAATAGTTGAAATGGTGGAAAAACAAATCTGTAATGGGGTGGTGAGTACCGCAGGTTTGAACATCATAGGTGGATATCACAGGTTTGAAACTCCTTTGAAAAGGGTGATATCGAAAGTTTTAACCTCATGTACAAAAAATGTTTCGAAAATTTTTCGGAAATTTTTTGACGTCTACCTGCCGAGTTATGCGTTCCAACAATAACACTTTGCTTTTTTTTCTTAGAAAAAGAAATTATATTAATCAGGAATTGAGTTAGGGTGGGGTTTTTTCAGTAACGAAAACTATTGCTCTTTACGGTGGTCAGCGAACTGAGCAAATATGATCCGTCTCATTACATGCATATTGAAGTCGACCAACGCACTTCATGTAATTGAGCAAGATGTACGGTATACTTCAATGCATTGCAAATTAATTATTGCTACCGTAGTTTTTGTTCGCCCATGAGAACTCAGAAATGAAATTATGCATTTACGATCTTTGTGGTACGCAAAATGAAGCATTCCGGCAGGGATGTCGCAGCTCTGTGACGATATTAAAAGCGATAAGATGCCCAACCAGTTAGTTATCTTATAACTTTAGGTGATTACAGTGAAAGGCGATCTACATAGTTTCTCGACTTCTATTCTAGAATATCTAATTTTACTCGATTCCCTCCTGAATCTTCATTACATGCTTTATTCGAACTGTGCTCTAAGAAGTTAGGACTATTCACTTCGTATAGATCGTTTGTAATGCAGAGCTATTAGGCACTGAATGTATCATTTTTTCGTCTTTCAACTTTTTCTTTTCTACAGCTCAGTGAACAGACAGGTTGTGGAATTCGTTAGGTTTGTGAGGCATGGGTTGCGCTTTGATCGTAGGAAATACTCGAAGTTTCGTAATATTCTCAGGGATGAAGTCCTTAAAATGGATGGGCAAGCGTTCACGGAATAATTTGTGAGCGCAGTCAATGACGATAACTTTTGCCAGATGAAACACATGCACGTTCCTAGAACATGCGAATGCACACAGCGTCGCTCGACGAACAACGCAAAATCAAGACAGAGATAGAACTAGAGAAATTTGTACATCAAAGGAGAATACAGAAGGCGGCGAAAATATTTGATTCAATCACAGCGAGGTCTGACTCTTGATTTTGTTCCCATTTTGCTCTCTGAAAAAGGCCTCAAATGGCGAAGAATAGAGAATAAGACATCTCTGCCGACTTCCAACTGTGCAGCATCTCCCCCAACATCCAACTGTGCGAACGGGAATGGTTTAGGACTTCGAGAAGCCATCAATAATAAGAAGGTTATTAGAGAGCATAAGACGTTGTGAAAAAAGTCATAGAAAGATTGGAAAATTTGATTTTCTTCTGAAATGTGATCTCCTTAAACTCGGAGCTTTTTGGCGCTAACAACATTTATATTGCTACGACGCTTTTATGACTCTTATACAGTTCTGACCCGCAAGCTGTTTGTGTGACTTGAACTTCTGAAGTATTCGGACTCCTACTCACAAAGTTAGGTCCTAAAAAGTCGGCTTGTAAAATTTTTCGCAATTAGTGAAGGAGGTAATTCATGCGCGGTTCAAATGCTCACGATGCAGAGAGAAATCTGCAACTGATGTTGCTGTTGTATTGGGGCAGTGATACGGTTACGCATCTACTGACAGCATCGAAGGGACGCAAACAGCAACTGTTAATTCCAATAAAACAGAAGCTTTTTGCCTATAAACGTAGGTGTTTGTTTTCTAACAAACAATAATGCATAAATAACGGTTTTGTTCGTTATCGCGAGCGCACTCTACTAGCCCATCACTATCGCCGTGGATTACCGTGTTAGCCTTGCACAAAATGGATCTTTTCACTATTTTTTCAAACTATGTTAGCTCCGTTTATATGCCAGCAACTAGCGAGCAATTAACGGTACGCCGTCCAGCAAAACAGAAAAATGTCTCCACTTTTTCTCCCATTCGTCACAGCGGTACTTGTTGCAATGTGATTTTCGATTATCAGTAAATCGTGCGCAACATATCAATGAATCATTTACTAATCGAATGCGTAAGCTTACCTTTTATTCACCGATCTATCGCCGCTATTCTCGTATCTAACTAGCAACGAGTAGTAGGTGGACTGCCCTCATCGGATCGGCCAACGACAGGCGATGTCATCTCGTTGAATAGTGCTTCCTATTCTGAGAACTCCTTAAACGCTCTTTCTGTCTAAACATCAATCTCATTTAATTGTTTATTGTATTTATTTAGTTTTCCAACACACCAACGAGGAGACATCACAATAAATTGCATCGTTACTTTGATGGGTTGGCAACCTCTTTGTTATCTCTCTTGGGGACTATCTCTCTCTAGCTTTCTCTATCAGTCTCTCTCTAAACGCTCTTTGAATGTACCATTAACATAAAATTCATTGGGCCATATTCTTGAACAAATAGCGTCGTTTATACAGGCTGCGAGGTTCGATGTCAACGTGCAACTACGCTCCACTGAGGGCAATGTTTTAGTCGAGTATTTTTCTTCAATGAAGCAACTCGAGTTTGTGGATGTGTACAAATTGTGGTGCATAAGAAGGAGCACGAAAGCAACAAAAGGGGGCAGAGATAGAGCAGACGTGTATTTCGGCTTCAAGAAAGCGTTGTTTCTATGATTCAAACCTCACAGGGAAGCTCTTAAGTTGTAACGTAAACTTGTGCATTTGAGTTGGGCCGCATTTGTTGCACGACGTAATCCGACAAAATTTTCATGTGCATCGCGCGTACTTTTAAATGAAACCTCAATTCGAAAAACCATTTGCACTCCTTTCGTGCCCCTTGTTGTCCTTTGCGAAGCACTCAACGCCCCCCCCCTCCTCGCAAACATTTTTTTCTTGTGGCACCATATCATGATTGTGAATGACTTGAAGTTGGTCAAGCGAAAAATTCTTTGAAATAACTTGAAAAATACCGGAACAACTCCCATTTCGAGCTTATGGTAGCGAAGAAGTCACAAGAAATTTTAATATTATTGTAGAATATGCGCCAAAAAGATGATAAATATCTGATATTGACAAGAGCAGTAATAGTAGACGTGATGTTTTAGGGTTTTAACGCATTATACATCAGCAGTTTTCTTTTTTTTTTAGCTGTGTTTTACAGAGGTAATATGTAATGGAAATGGAACAGAATCAAAATTTTATTCAAAATCTTAACTCGGATGCAACTAGTAAGTAAAAATTTATGCGACCTTAGCTTGCCATAGACAATTCTTAGCATCGATTCACACAAATTTTTAGAGCCGAATATTGCTCTTCTCTTTAGAAGGTTCTTATTTCATTGCCAGAGGAACAAACATCCAGATCTAGCCATTTTAGCTGTTTGACGTTACTAGAAATATTTGTAAGAAAAAGCAAATTTGTTGAAGCGCTATAGTGGTCACCATTGTCTTTGTGGAAGATAAGAGATTCTTCCACTCTTTAACAATGAGAGGAGGAGAAACTTCAAACTGCAATTTGGCCATATTTTGAAAGTCGATGAGACAATCACAAATCACCCCCATATGAGGCGAATATCGCCAATGACCAATAAGTTTACCAAATCGAAGTTGCAAGTTTCCCTTCCTTTCGTTGTAAGATATGGATTGAGCAATTTCTATGAAATACAGCAGCTGCGTTACGAAAGATATAAAAGTTTTGTTAGATGATTTCGTACCTCGCCTAGATTTGTGATTTCTAAATTAATTAAAGTACTCTTCTTAATGCTATAATAAACGGTCCGTTATTCATCCAGTGCATTTTCCAGCAGTCGATCAAAGTGCTAAAAAGCCATATTCGGGGAATATAGTAGTCCGTAAAATTCTGCAGTGCTCGCAGTTCTTCATATCTCAGGAATTTAGGAAGTTTTGAAGATTTTCACTCTCTAACATCCGCACATCTAGTATAGTATTACTCCGCTTAGCAGCACCATTCGTTTTCACAATGGATGACGCTGCACTAAAAATACTGTTTCCGATTGATACGTTACGTTACTGCTGCATATATAGAACCAAGAAGACTAGTTAATGGCTCAAGTCACCAATGAGAACACTTTTACACCACAGCTACGTGTGTAGACGAAATGCTGAATATATACAGAAGATTACGCGAAAGCAGAATACGCACTGAATATCATATGTCGTACCGTTAGCATCACTTTATGCATTTGCGGTAAGTCCCATTTTCTCAGAGCCACTGCGTCTGTGCTGATCCCTGATGCGATACTACGAGTTTGTTTCCCTTGCAAAAAATCGAGAACTTTGTCGTTTAGTTTTTTCAACAGTGAAATGCGTCTCACATATAGCATATCACACAGTTCTTGGAAAAAGTGCAGTGGTGAGTTTTTACTAGAGATATTTATTGGATGATTTCACCAACGGGTCTTACTTATAGTTAAACTAAGTAGGTTCTTCTTTAAAAAAAAATAACTGACCGAACCCTGAGCAGGCTAATTTTCAAGACGTTTCAATTGATAACGGTCGTTGTTAGGTTGTCAGTTAACTGAAAATGCTGAATATATACAGAAGATTACGCGAAAGCAGAATACGCACTGAATATCATATGTCGTACCGTTAGCATCACTTTATGCATTTGCGGTAAGTCCCATTTTCTCAGAGCCACTGCGTCTGTGCTGATCCCTGATGCGATACTACGAGTTTGTTTCCCTTGCAAAAAATCGAGAACTTTGTCGTTTAGTTTTTTCAACAGTGAAATGCGTCTCACATATAGCATATCACACAGTTCTTGGAAAAAGTGCAGTGGTGAGTTTTTACTAGAGATATTTATTGGATGATTTCACCAACGGGTCTTACTTATAGTTAAACTAAGTAGGTTCTTCTTTTAAGAAAATAACTGACCGAACCCTGAGCAGGCTAATTTTCAAGACGTTTCAATTGATAACGGTCGTTGTTAGGTTGTCAGTTAACTGAGCTGACAAAAGATCGAGCACTAAATTTGGTGAAATCAGGAATACGAAAGTGTTTAGCGAGCTGAAGTGTTGGCAAGACTGGAACAATTGTTGGTGCACTGCCAATGTGATCCAGCAAGCTGATGGAGCTTCCTCAACTTTAGGTGAAAAGATGTGCCCTAAAACGATGAATACTTTCAATTTGCCCTTCCGAGGAGCCTGGAATGACTTGTGCAGTAATGAAGCAGGGCGTAATTTAATCAGCTAAAATATATGCAGAATGCTGTATGTGAAATGTGTGAACTGGGTTTTTTTTCAGATACACTAAAATTCAAGCATACTGACAGTAATTTTCGTATGAAACAAATTTCATCGTTGTTTTGTGTTGAGCAAAGAATTTCCGAAATGCAGCAGTAATTCGGCCATACTCGCCAATAAATTTGGAAAAAGTACGCGTGGAGGAGCAGCTGGGTATGCCTACATCTTTAATTAACTCGCTATTTGCAACGACAGCTAGTACTTAATTGTTAAGCCGGATTGTTTGTTCGCAGGGTTTGAACGCCCCTCTGGTGCTTCATTGCACCAATGCCAGATTTATGTGCCCACAGTAAACGTAATATCGGTTTTGAATTCAAAGACTGTAACTCGCAATAAACATGGCATATTTAAACGCAGTTTTGCGTCATTCCTCTATCAGTAAGTTCTGGTTAGGTTCATAAAATGACAGATGACACTTTACAGTTCGCACCTCCTCCGCCCATCGAAAACGATCATTGCGTCTCCCCAGGTTCCCTTTGCTTAGCTTAACTCGTCACGACTTTCATCACCAGTAATTTTACTTCTGCGCTCAATGTCCCTTCATCAACAATACTGGCTGACTGCTCGTTGGGCTAGCGAAGAAAGCATTTGTGGCATATGCACAATGCAGAGCATTGATCGACGAGGCACATGCGCATATGCACGCAACGCGAGGATACGGTAGTGCGAGGCGGCACATCGAGTTGTTCGTGAGCGAAAAACTCTATTAGCGGCATGTAGGAAGCGGGGTAGGAAAGCGGTCGCGAAATCAATTGCGTGCGATTTTAGAACAAACCAATTGGAAGCGCAATATGGATGTATTCAGAATTTTTTGCCCTAAATAGCATCGTGAATGGCCAGCTAGAACTGTGCAAAAAACGATTCTGGATAGCGGCTCCTTTTAACTTAACAGCACAAGATCCAATTCGTGCAGCACGTAATCTGCTTCATAAAAGTTCGCATGGATTTCACTGTGATCTCATGCTATCACTAGCAATAACATAATCAAGATGTGACGTAATCACAGTTGCCCACGAAAACTCTTACATGTACACATTTTCAACTCTATTCAACAATCCTACTAATGGAAGGGAGGAAACATTGATGAAAAATACAGGAAACTACTAACCGTTAGTGTTTCCGTAACAGACGGATTCAGGTATTCTGCAGATGATGAACTGTTCAGTGGGTGTTTTTCTCAAAAATGAGATATGCTCGTAAAATAAGCATGGCGCATGACGCTTAGGTTCCTATAAACAAGTGCATTAATTAGAATGACATTGAAATTTATATATCAAAATGTTGTTGTAGTTTTATGCTCATCTTTCAGCTCTTATGAACACAACCACACATGAATAGAAACATCACATACATTTATTAAAAATTGCAAACTGAATAATAACAAGTAAAGCAGATAGAGAGCGCATTTGGTGGTGCTAGCAGCACATGTGATGCTCACGAACCGATTGCACTCAAAATGGGATTTTGCAACTGTTTTAAGGAAACCACTTTTTGCGTTCACTTTGCACATTTTTTTTTACGAATTGGTTTGCATTTAGCATTTTGTGAAGCTATAAAAGTATTGCGTTAAGGCGTTGTAGCGAGGCCGATATCCTGAATCATCATCGCGTAAATAAAGAAGGCAGCGAAGTGGCACAAAGAGGTGCACATATTGAAGCGAGAAGAAGAAGCAAAAAGAAGGACAAACATTTGGTGAGAAAAAAAAATATATGTGAATAATTTTGAGCAGCAAGCAGATGCCGGGTGGTCCACAGCTGTGTATCATACCCTCTTCCCGCTTTCACACCTAAATATTTTCCAATAGCTAATCCACCGATATTCTCTGCTCATCTTTTTTTCGTCATTTCTTTATACGCAAAAACGATCGAAAATTATTTCATCATTTTGTTTCAAGTTGTTTGCATTACCAAAGCTGTATTGATGCATACAGCGGGAAATAATTTAGGCAATCAACCATTTAAGCGCAAAAGTTTGTATTGTATTTATTTATTGCCTCCATTTCGTAATTTTACTTAGCGAATCTATTTTCTACAAAATCTGATACATTCATTGGTAGTACACCCTACTGTGCATGTTTTCCTCATATTTTTTTTGCAATGTTCAAGAAGGTCCTTAAAGTAAATCTGACAATTACGCTTGTCTGGTTTAACTTGTGTTACCGTCGAAATCTTGAGATATTTCTTGCGATTAAGCTCATTAAAAATGTTGCCCATGAGTTATCAGATCTGGTGAAGGCAGTAGGCAAGTATGGGTCTTTAGACGTTAGAAACTGTAGATGCACGGAATGGAGTGCTGCCAAATGCGACGATAACTGCCTTGAATTATGTTCGGGCATTAAACCAAGCAGAAATATTTTCTTGAGGTCTTACAAACTTAACGATATGTTCAGTATACTGTTGCATATCATCGATTGTGAACTAGAGGTATTCTGCAAAGGCAGCCAAGGTGTGAAAAATTTCACTGCGTTGAGCATTTATTTCTGACTTTTGGCTGTAACCATGTTTCTTCTTCTCCTAAAGTTGTTCACTGAAATTCTATTCAAACGCGACATAAGTGGTAAATTGATGCCTTTGTAGTCCATATTTATTGCTGGTTGAGTTTGCTAATTGGACGAGATTTTTATTTTGAGGGATAGAAACGAGGCACTTGAAGAGAACGGCCAGCACTTCTACTAGCAAATTGATTTATTGACGATGCACTCAATGGAATTTAGTTCATTTAATGGCTCGCAATAAATATGCATGAAAGATCAGCTGGATTTGGCCGAAATGTGCGTTGTGCTCATCAACGCTACTCAGAGCGTATGTTCTCGGTTTCTTCGAAAGCGTCAACGTGTCATGCTCGAGCGCTGACTGACACACTACTAGGAGGTGGCAGATGACACTCCACAACCTTACTACGGCTCGCATATATACTACAAAACACGCAGACTTTTGCATTAAAAATGTTCTACAATACCCTTAATTCCTCTCTTGCCAACAATCTCAATTCATCTCATCTTCTTCCCTATATCGCTTAAATAGCATCAAAACTTGAGCGCCTGGCCTTCACGTTTATTCGCAAGAAATATGCTTGCTTGACTTCTTAATTTCTTAAACACTCTGTGCGATAAAGTGCAGTTCACATCTACTCAAAGAGTTGCTAAAAACATCGGCAAGCAGCTAATTGGCATAGTTTAAAACGATTTGGTCTTCATGGAAAAATATACATCCCTTTCTTGACCATGTGATAGTGTTAAAGTGCTGCAAGTGATGCCGAATTTTGTGACTTCAGCACCAGTTGGTCATCAAACGCTTCGTTGTCGTCCAAAATCAGTAGATTAGCAATGCGATAAATATAAAGACACAGAGGAAATATACAAGAAGAATGTTCGAATCGAATTGAATCTCTTACTTAGTCTATAGGCAAGGACGACGGTTACGACAGCACAAAGATGATATAAAGACAATACACAGATAATACAAAGAAGATATTCACTTCACGATACGCTTTGAAGCTTTGGACATTTTGATAACCTGTTCCTGAGTAAACAGGGTAAAGTATTTTTGATAGGCGCAGCGAGATTAACCAAGTGTATGATTTCATTTGATGACAGCTGTGAGAGTATAGCATGGTGTGCGAATGAATGTCTTTGAGGTTCTATCACCACAATCACGTCTATTTATGAGATGCGTTTAAACAACAGTGAACAGTACGAATCGAATAAAAGCACAGATACATACATACACACATACATACACAATCACAAACAAACAAACAGTGAGATTTTATGAAACACTTTCGAAAATCCTTTACAATACCGTTTGAGGAATGAACAGTTTAGAATTTTTCGTATTTT
The DNA here is from genome assembly GCA_000803305.1 of Toxocara canis. Classification (NCBI taxonomy): domain Eukaryota; kingdom Metazoa; phylum Nematoda; class Chromadorea; order Rhabditida; family Toxocaridae; genus Toxocara; species Toxocara canis. Next base: position 883,985 of record JPKZ01003092.1, on the reverse strand, counting down.
TAAAGAAACGACTTCTACAAATCAATATTTTTGTTTGGATTTTTCTTTTTTTGCATTTTCTTTAAAAATGCAAGCGATAGGTAGAGAAATGTGAGTCGCGTTGACGGCGCCGCGTCATGGGAACATGAAACATGTCTCATTCTCGGAGTGATTTATTTGCACTCATGAATTCCATCCTTCCATCTTATAAATACTGTAGTTTTCCTGACGATCGTTGTTTTTTTGCCTTTTTTTAAAAAAACCTCCTAACATATGCTTGCTCGTCATAAATGAGGATCTCACTCATCCATTGTCTTCGAGCAGAGTTTTTTACGAGGGATTAGTTGACTTGTGTAAGTTCAATATATTCAAATCTCTCCATTTCTTTTTAAATGGCTTTCGTTGTGCGATATTATATCAAGCAAAATCGTATTTAGGAGTTTTTCAAGAAAATACACAAAGATACAGAAAGATTTTATGCTTCTATACCAAATTCTTCTGTGAATTTCACGTTTTAACATTAATTAATTGAACGTTAATTAATCAGTACTTCTTCTGTAGATTTCACCGTATAACATAAATATCTCACTCATCCATTGTCTTCGAGCAGAGTTTTTTACGAGGGATTAGTTGACTTGTGTAAGTTCAATATATTCAAATCTCTCCATTTCTTTTTAAATGGCTTTCGTTGTGCGATATTATATCAAGCAAAATCGTATTTAGGAGAGTTTTTCAAGAAAATACACAAAGATACAGAAAGATTTTATGTTTCTATACCAAATTCTTCTGTGAATTTCACGTTTTAACATTAATTAATTGAACGTTAATTAATCAGTACTTCTTCTGTAGATTTCACCGTATAACATAAATTAATACTTCACTGAACTTGTTTGCGAATATTTCCACAAATATGGTTTAGGCAACTCAGTAAAATAACACCCCTATAGCTTTCATTCAACAGATATTAATGAGTTACTTTGTTGTCGCTCAATATTAGGCTCATTTTTTGGAGGGAGCAAGTTAAAAGTGAGTTTATTTTAAGGAATACCGGCTTTCATCTAAAAATCGTATATGATATGCGCGCTTCGATTGCACGCAATTAAAAATGCATTCGACGATCGGCGAACAAACCAGAATATTTAGCGCACCATAATGCATTTTTTTATCTTTCTTCATTATACTAAGTAGCACAGTCGTTTCAGCTTTCAGAGTCTATTCATCAGAAATTAGTTCGTATTTTTTCCCTCTTTTTTCAAAGAGATTAACAGAGAGTGGTCTGATAGTCATCCCAATTTTTTCCTCATCAATCGCTTCAGGACAATTTCTAAAATCCCTTAATTTTGCTGTTTGCAAGCAAAAAGCACCACTAAAAGTAATAAGCAATATTACTATAAGATCTGTTTTCCTTTCGTCAATCATTAGCAGTATATATTCCTTCGTTGCAAGCTCTTTGCAAATGTTCGCTCAATCTCTAAACATAAATTTAAAGCATTCTAAAAGAACAGTAATAAAACTTTGAAAATATGACCTATATTTTGCATGGATTTATTTGTTCGCCGCCGTCTCAAGCACATCAAGCAAAAACTATGTGCTGCTTGCGGTTCTATATAATTCAAGAAATGATCATTCCACTAAATTCAGCTAATGATCCGCTGCTGTTGACTTAAGAAAGCAGTTCAATGGAGTAATCGATTTTATTAGTGAACTTTATGGCTCCTGAAGAAATTATTTAGTGTTCGCAATATAGCGGAAAGGATAGGAAGTGTGACGAAGCTCTACTTCCAATTATAAGTCAAAATGCGAAAGATAGTAGAATCTCCTTCGCTACCAAACACCTACAGAACCAATCACCAATACAAAGGCTGGAGTTTAATAATCATATGAGTCGAATGTGCGAAAGTACAGTGTGGATGAATAATCCGCTATTCGTCAAATATATCACCAATCCGATCAAATATCACAATCCGATCGCCATATTACCCTGATTAAAGCATTACGTCCTTCGGCAGAAACCCCTTTCTTTGAATAAATGCACTCCCTCCTTAGCACAGCTAGAAAGGGACTTCCTCTTTAAATAACCTTCCCTCTACCAAAATATTATGGTTTAGTACGGAATTCCATTTTGAAATATCACTCGGCAGAACCTGAAAGATGCAGCCTTCTCTCTATACATCCTTTCCCCCTATAGATATGAGAACTTGATCGCGCTTGCGCGACTTATTCGCAGTAATACTGTAGTTGCTCTCACTGGATCTAGATTTTCTCTATGGGCATTTAAGTGCCCTTATTTATCATAAAAGTCGTAATGGTATCTCCCATTTCATGCCAATAGATCCGCAAAAGCAGCAAACACCGTTTTCGTGAAATTGTTTCTGGCTGAAGCCGTGCGCACCTACTGCGGGCCGCATTTATCTAGGCCCAGCTGTGTAGGAGTTTTTTGCCTTAGTTTGTTTTTGTTTACTGTCCGTTTGTATTCACTCGATTTGGGCAGTGAAAGGGGCGTTCGATTATGACAATGCGGCGTATGCTACGGCCCAATGCAGACAGAGCGTATCAACGTGTTATGTGGCGGAGGCGCACGGTACGGTCTTCGCATCTAGTACACTTACATAGTCGGACGCTCCACAGAGCCAACAAATTCTTTATATTGCTTTTATCAGTAGAAACGACACTGCGAGCTAAGACCCAATTGATCGGATGGGGGAGGAGAAGTGACGAAACGAGGGAGAAATAAAAATCACCAAATAGCAACGATAAACAACGTAATTCCTAAAATAACAACGACACCAACTTGGATTTCCCAGTTTTTTGGACTTCCAACGTTTCCGTGAATGTTTTGTTAGGCCAAAGAACCTGTTCCCTTCCTATCGCCCTCGAAATCCATGATTCAGCAGTATTTATCAAGTTTTATTAACTTTAAAGACAGAGTTCAATAGTAGTTGTTCGCTCGGCTCACTATTTTCGTCACCAGCAAGGACAAATCATATGTTCAAAAGACTTCCCAACATACTGTTTGGCTTCAGCGATCACAACCTTTTTTGAGCTCAGTCCTCAGCTTCAGGGCTGAGTAGCTGTTTTCGAGTCGAGTCCAATAAATTCAAGCACATTCGCAGCAATTATGAGCGCATAAGTTTGTCTCAACGCCATATAGATCATTCATTCTTAAATTGTTCATTCGTTTGTACTTTTAATCGCTTGCCAACTACTGATCGATATAGAACCTCATAAAATAAGCGCTCACAATAATCGAGTGCACTGGAAACATACAGTAGGAAGCAAACTTAAAGCTTCCAACATAAAACACCAGCAGACAGCATGTTTCATGAAACTCGCGGACAACGTTTAACTGCAAAAAAAAATGATAGCAAACGACAGCTCAATCGGTTCAGCAGTACGTATCGCTGCAGGGGAGGGATCAAAGGGTTAAACGAAGGAGTGTGGGGGCTGATAGCTGTAAACGGGTATGGCGGCTTGGGGACGAGAGGCGTGTGTCGGGCGTAGATGCTTGGAGGGCGACTAATCTCACTGACGAAGCGCAACGGCGTCCACCGCGTTCATCAACAGGTATTGTGCTGCAGCAGCTCGTCAATGCGTTCCAATCGTCCATTATAACACTGCTTTAATCGTGCCTCGCACTCGTAAAATACTCATTCAACTGCTTGCCGCCCCTCCAATGCCTTTATGAGCCTCTCAAGCGCTTCATTTCTCCAATTTGCCTTCCACGATGTCCTTCGCTCATCCACATTCCACGTTTTTGCCTCTTGGCCTTTGAATGGAAGGAGAGGGGAGGGGGAAGGCAGTGACCTCTGCACCACTCAATGGTTCTCATGTGCTTCAAGCGAAACTAAGGTACATGAAGTTTGAATGTCGCTGCTTCTACGCACGACAACGAGCCATTAGATAAAACGTCCTAGCAGGGTCCAGTAGTAGAATAATCCCATCACTGAAGGCCTCTTCACTTCTATTCACATTTAATCACTTAACGATCGGACTTCGATCGAACCGGCCTGCTACCGTAGAAGCATTCGTTGTGGGCAGTTGTTCCAGAGCGAAAAGGGGGCGTCATCGGAGCACTGCGGTGGATCTTTTTGTGGTGGTCGGCGGGAGGGAGCCGGAGGCGCGTTCTCATTTGTTCATGTCATACAATGTGCGTCCTTGTATGTGCGCACTTTTTGCGTGGGGCAGCAGCCCATCAAATGTGGCGTTCTGGTGCTTGAGCACACACGCTGCTGCCCCTCGCCCCATCGTCGTCGTCACAGCCTTCTCAACCACAGCAACGGCTTTCTTTTTTGTTATCCCACTACTCTAGGCCGACATGCCGCCGAAACGAACCCAATCGAGCGCTAAGCCCCCCATTTGCAATTGTATTGCAGCGCCCGAAGCACCCAATTCCATGTTGCCATCTCCACTTACAGCACTCAGCTCCGGACATCCTTGTACGCTAACAAATTTCACCAATTTCTTCAACTGATCAGTGTCTCCGCATATCCTTTTTTCGAACGACAACAACTCTTTCACTTGGCTTTTTTTTACAATCACCAATTTTCTTAGCGGTTACTCCTAAAAGCTTTTCCATTATTAAGGCAAGTTTAACAGTTATTCATGCGTTTACTCTAACATATCACTTCATTATAGTTGGCTTACAGTTTTGATATATTTGGTTTCCTCAGTGCAGAATCAGAAAGTTTTGGTGGAATAGAATGGTGATATGCGAAATCGAATTTTGTACTCAATGAACCGATAAACGTGAACAAGCTGAGATCTGCCCGTCTAGCTCGCTAAGTCTAGTTTGCTTGGATCAACGATCGTCCAACTACGCCTCACTTCACCATCTTGTTCACATCTGTCTAGAAATGCTTCAATTTTTCAGCCAACCAAAGCGCCAGCGGAAGCCACACCCCCTCACACGAGAAACGTAACACGGAGAGGCAGACGAATAGAGTGGCGTTGCGGTTGGGTACGGTAGTGAGCAGCATACTGCACTGGAGTGCTGCTGTGAGCGTAGAGCAGAACGACACTTGGGTGGTTGTTTGGAGGACGCGGTGCGACGCGTATGGTGATGATGAACGCATCGTCGCTTTCATCGATGGGCTTCGAGTTCGCGGCGTCCGGTTCACGATCGTTTCAAGAGCCTATTCCCGCCGACGACCATTTGCAACGATTAGCGCAAATGACCCAAGGTGTTGGTCATACCGCTAAAGCCGACTCAACTGATGGTGACCCGAACTCTGCGGGTCAACCCGATCCGGCACTTTATCAGTCTGCCGCAGCTGCGGCTTACGTCCATCAATACGGTAATTGGCCAAATGCCTATTATCAGCAGTTTGGACAACCGATGAATCCAGCGGCAGCCGCATTCTCCGCATGGCCACCGCAGTGCTATGCGCCTCCGCATTGGCCAAATTACGGTTAGTGATCACTTTACTTAATTGTCCATAAATTTTAATCTAACACCCACAGCCATTGTGCGCGTTAAATGTGCTGCCCGCTCTCCTCTCCTCAGAACTTCTCATGAGGGCTCATCGTTCGGGCCGCTAGCACTTATTGTGCGCTTATTTCATTTGCCCTCTGTGTCTGCCCTCCTCCGTACCCATGCCCCCTGAATCCTTCGTCCATCTCTCAGATTGTCGTGCTGCAATCCCGACTTTGTTTTATAGGGATTCAGTAGTCATTGACAAGTTGAGCCCATTTCCGCATCCATATAATGCTCTAGAAAAAGCGCGTCGAAGAGGTCGTAAAATAAAATTATGCGTACTGCTCGTAGAGCGTGTATAATTTTACGCAGCGCCACACTTAAGGCACTGTACCATGCGGTTCAGCTGACACTCGTTGGCATCTGCAACTGAAGTCCGATCGTTGAAGAAAGCATTGCGATATTAACAGCTGAGTCCTAGGTAGTTAATGAAAAAGAATATCAGAGTGCGTAGACTGCTGCTCTAATTTAGGCTGCTTCCCTAGGCGCGATTGTTATCCTTTATTATGAGCAATCATTTTATCGAATGAGATGTGAAGTTTTCGATCTCTTTTGTATAAGAAGAAAGGTGCTTCCTAAGAAGGGCTTTCTTCAATTACGTGTTCAAGCGAATCGCTTTCGTGCCTACTTGTTTTGGTTCTCGTCTGCGTTGTTCGATTAGGAAAAAAGTTTTTTTTGAAAAATTGATCTTGCATTTATACTTTATCCGCGGGCGTACAACCTGTATAGACGTTGAAAAATAAGCAGTTTCTTTGTTTTCGTCAGACTCCACAGCATCGAAGCATTGTGGTGTGCAAACCCGAATAGCATGTTGAGACGGCCGCAAAGGCTATGCGTACAATTTGCCGCGATGCTTTTCCTAGCACAAATTAATGCATTGTAGCTGCGTGAGTTTCGAATCGTTCTTTTGACTATTCGGTAGGTTCGTTTGTGTACTGGTCTCCAATTAAGTGCAGTATAGCACAGTGGAATATAGAGGTCGCAAACAAGGGTTTCATTGCTCACTGTATTGTGATTTTTCTTCCTGCACAACCAAACATTCTAGCAGGCTGGTTGCAACGTTTTAAAATAAGTTTTTGTATGGCGGAAAACGGGTAAATTTTTTTCGATTTTCGGAATTTTATAAATGATTACTGGAAACCCCACTAATTTAACAGAGTAATGTAAAAGAGATTTGGGTCATAAAGTGGTGTTGCCACTTCGTGTTGAAATTATAGCTTAACGCTTAAATTATAAAGCTTTATTGGGTACATAATCAGTCAATGAACGCAGAACTAACATCGCGCTATCGAGTTTTCAGTAGTCGAATGCTCTTGACACAGAAGTTGATGCTTCGGATAGAGCAAGCATGATGCTTGTCAACAATGGATTCATGCGAAGTTAATGAGCCGCTTGTTGTTGAAGATTTCATGCGTAATGCCTAAAAAACGGTCGTCATTTTACCTCTTTTCTCAGCAATTCTTTTCGATAGCAAAAGACGTCAGATTCTTCCACGAACTACTTGGTCTTCGTTTGGCATTGTGCGCGTAGAAATCCTGTCGAGTTAAATTATCGAGGAGAAACTGAAGTTGCCCCCATCGCCGACACTTCACCGACAAACGATATTATTATCGAGAAGCTGAGCGTGCTAAGTGTTTCATTGTAAGGACTAATGTATTAGTTTAATAAAGAGGGAATTGGGCATTAGATAGTCCTTTAGAGGAGAGAGAGAGAGGGAATACGCAAAGAAAACTTTTTGCAGAAACCACAGAAACTGCAATATAGCATAGCAAGCGGTTCCTATTGTTATGTTCCATTCCTCAAAACATCGATGCTTCCAGCTTCTTGGCAGTAGGAGGCGCAAAACTTCATGAGCATATCAATTCGTCTTTTACTAATGAAGTACATCTGATCTGTGGATTATAGTCGCCTGCATCATGAAACCAGTTTAATCTTAACAGAACCTCATATTATGCTTAAATCAACGAGTCTTTGTGGAATGACGGGATGACTGCCATATGTTAGAGGAGCAGTGCTGAGGACGGAGGGGGGGAGGGGGAGGGGAGTTGGGTGAAGTAAGAGAGGAGGATGAGGGCTGAACCTATTACTTACTGAACTTAAACTGAAGCAGCTGTATGGACTGTTGGCTATGTGATATCTTCCTCAATGAAATAAAAGTTGCCTTGAATCCCCGAAATTAGCTGAGGGGCGGATTGAGGAAGAGGTGGTAACTGGCCACAAAAATGATCCTAGCTAACCAATAGAAGCAAGTCGGTGTGGCGGCACAACGACTGTGCTGTGTTACCATAGCAACACCGAGCGCGCACACCTCATTTCCAATCAGCTACATCCATGTCTTCGTAGAACACAATAAAAAGCAGTGCAGTTCCATTTGGCTGCTGTAATCAGTGTTCTTTCTTAACTACGCACACACAGAAGCTTTATCGCATTCTTGAAAGCTGCACGAATTCCACGATAAGGGAAAGTCGTGAATGCCTTAAGAGTTCGAATAAAAGCAACAAAACTAAGATTGAATATGTATATATATGTATATTCGAAGGAGTAAACAAAGTCATGATTAATACTGTCTTTCTACCCCGATAGGCTTTGCGCGAAGAAACATACAGGTTAGAGATATGAGCCAGGTAGCCACCTTACATTTAAGGTTTTTGGTTGCTGGGTATTAAAATATTTTGTGCGAGTTTCTGTTTTAGCTGTAGCAGGTGTAATTTTGCCTTTGAGACTATCCATAGCCTGGGGTTATTAATAAATTATTCAAGGAGGTACCCCCCCCCCATCACTAGTCGCTTTATGTACTGTCTTAATAGAACTTATAGTGAACGCTTGTAGGACGAATGTCTGCATTCACGATTTAGCAATAGCTGTGAGATGCATTTTAATTCCAAGGAATTCCTCTTTGTTATTTTAGGAAAATCTAGGCGGAGGAATGAGGAGAAGGGGGTAGGGGGTGGGGGTAGTGTGCCTAATAATGCCCGGTTCTTTCTCTCGTAAGGAAAGTGCGTTAGATGCTCAGTGTATAGCGTTAGAACGCATGCTTGTGTTACGGGTGGTGAAAATGCCGGGTTTTCAGCACAATCGAAGAAGGGTCGACAAACGTACCAGCGCTATCAGACATCGGTGCTCGAAAACAAGTTCCAACAGAGCAGTTACGTTAGCAAAAAGCAACGCGAAGAGCTACGCCTTCAGACGAATCTCACCGATCGGCAGATCAAAATTTGGTTCCAAAATAGGCGAATGAAGGCCAAAAAGGAGAAGAACCGTAGCGAAGAGCAAAACGAACACTCGGCCCTGCTACCCGCCAACCCCCCGAAGGCGCTTGTTGAAGCGACTCAGGTGGCTGACGTAGAACGCGAGAAGAAATCGGCTGCTGCATCCGGGTGGTGTATGCCTCCGATGCCGACAATGCCACAGCCATGGGCAAACCCTCCACCGCATCCCTCTTATGTGCCCTATCCCATTTGCCCACCCAATATATGATGATTGTCGCAGTTATATGTGATTGGAACTTGTAAAGAGTTGCGGCCATACCGAACTGAGATGAAGTTTCACGGCGGAATTTAACACAATTCAAATAATATGTTGGCGGACTCTATTGAGTTTTGCCAGGAAGTGCAGATATAACATTGCTTTTTACCTATTCTGATTTGTTCCGGCTCATTTTGTTTCTTGTTCACCTCGATTCGCTGGGATTGCCGCTCTTCACTAGTTCTATAAAATGATCTATTGTTTTTTTCCTGGCTGGTTCATGTGGAGCGCCTTTTCATATGAATGATTGAATGTCGCTATAACAGTTGTTCGTGTGTCTCGGTGAAAATGGTTATGCACCTCACGGGCAAAGTTTGGGACTTATAAAGGAAAGCAGCCCCGTCTAACCCATGCGAATCGTACGACAAAGAACCGAAACAAATTAGCAAGCAGGAAGTCAATCTGGCATTAAACTTTTTTACAGCAAAATCCAACACTCATTTATTAAAAATTCCGCGGTTCGTTGTAATCAAAAACCGTTCGGTTCCGTGAGGGCGCTTGTCTTTTCGAGTTCTCACAGCTTTTTTTCTAGTGGACACAGCTGATGTGTCGAGGGGCACTAGTGCATTGGAAAAATTATGATTAAGTTTCCCGCTTCCACACTGAGCACGGGTGGTACCCACTAAACTCCTCGACGGTGTGTCTCTGCTGGTGGCGGTTTGTGCGTCTGCCTTAGCGCCATAAAAATGCAAGGCACTATTTCAGATAGTTGCAAGAAGAGAGGCAGGCAGACGTACAGTCGGCATCAGACCCTCGAGCTCGAGAAGGAGTTTCATTACAACAAGTACCTGACACGCCGTCGACGCATCGAGCTTAACCGCAGTTTGGGTCTCTCAGAGCGGCAAATCAAAATCTGGTTTCAAAATCGTCGCATGAAGAAGAAAAAGGAAGATAAGGCGAGGGAGGAGCACAGAACTACTGTCGAACAGTAATAATTGCTAACCTATCTCTCCCACTCCGAAAAGGCTTTCAAATTTCATACAATTGGCGACTTTGAAGGCTCTAAGAGGCTATCAGCTTCGAGTGTTAAAGTGACGGATTGATGTTAACCGTTTGCTTTGAATGACTCCATCCCTGTCGCACTCCCTGGTGTATTTTAGCGCTTTCTAATGAGCGACAGAACTGCGCCAATCAAACGATATCGAATCGCCGACTTTGTCGAATCAAAGGCTCCCCAGTTGTGACTCACCGTATTCTGTGGCACCAAAACACTTCCTTGCATCAGTTTTCCTGTTGCATTTCGCCGTCCTGATTGTACAGTAGAAGAAGACATGCATAGTTTTTTTCGTTGTCAATTCACCGCTTCCAACTTGTCTGCCCCTCACACGCAATAAGTTGTTTCTTTTTTTTTTAACCATTTTTCTTTTATTTCTGGCTTCGATTCAAATTTGCAACGATTCCGAAAATTGCATCCTCTTCTGTTGAAGACTGCTTCTTACGAACACATATGCAAAGTGAATTTCTGCCATCCATAAGCGAAAGGATTAATGCTCCGAGCTTTTAAAAAGTGTTCGAGAATTGTAAATGAATTATTCTAAATTGGTTGGAACTAAAGAAAAAGGCAGAAATTTGGCATGTACTTATTTCGTACTAAATGATGTGAAGAGTTGTGAATGACGCTCGCTCGTGATTAGATTCTTCTTGGCTCAATAAATGTTGTTCAGTTGGTCAAATACATCGTTTATGTTTTGAGCCACCGTATTCTATACAATTTTCGTTGTATTTGCATAGCTTTTTAATTCATTTTTCACTTGGGCAAATTGTTTACGCGAGAAGTGAGAAGACAAATTAATTGCAGTTGCATTTTTTGCCTGCAAAGAATTTTCAAATTCCATTAAAACATACCTGATCGTGTTTGTGGTAAAGGGAAGGATAGCAAGGAGGAGTTAGGAGAAGCAAGATAGAATCGCACATTGCTTTGGAAACGGCAATTCGCATTTCTCGCTCATGGAATTCTCATAAATTGCGTAGTCATCAGCAAGTCTATTGATGGAGCGTCTAAATTGCTCGTGCTCAAGAAATATATGCACAATCCATTGACTGTGGTGAAAAAATTTTAAGTTTGTAAGGAGCTGACGATTTGCGCCTCGATTAACTTATAGCGTTGTTGCTCGCATAAAATGCACCTATCTCTTACATATACAAGCGAACATAGTGGTCGTTTATTGATGTGCAATGGTTCTTAGGTAGTGTATGAACGATGTCAATCAACAACGATAAATGATTTCAACTTTTAAACAGAAAAATTAAAGATAAGCAAATTGGCACTTATTGTAACGAATCATTTTTTAAGTTGCAGCTTAGCCGTCAGGCGCAATGCACAAAGCGCTCGAGTGAACGACACCTACATAGTCGTGTCTGCGAGTCAAGTGTTTGCGTTCACCAAATGAAAAAAGAAACATTCCGAAACGACACCTCTCGCAAAGTTTTTTTTTTTTGCATTCACAACGTTCAGTCTCATTCACAATTCTCTTTCGGCTATTATAACACTAGACAAACTGCAACATTCAACAGTGAGACAGGTAGCCTCCGTTGCGGCATAAATGGCGTTAAAGGCCTTCTTTACTAAAGCTCAATTTCTGAAACAAGAGAACGAAAATTGTTCATTGAAGCCTCTTTTCTGCAGCCAGTTAAGTGTGATCTCAGGGAATCTGACTCTGAGCCGATTTCTTCTTTGCCGGATTTCACAGTTATCTATCAGTATTTCTGGATGCTGACTGATTTCCGAAAGAACACCGGAGTATAGGGATGAGTGCGCGGCAACTAAATTCATTGACTGTGTCAAGTGCTTGATACCTGAAGGTCGGGGGTGTGGCTAAAAGGATATGCACGTTGCATCACAAGCGGACAAACTAACAACTTTGGGACATTGAATGTGAACTTCAGTTTCAAGGTGGACGATGTTAGCCACTAGAAAGTGTCATCAACTGCTGAATCTAAACGCATAGTGTCGCCCTTGAATTGTGTCGGATCTCCTACACGGTAATCGTCGTACTGTGGGCGCATGACTTTTCTTTATTTAACTACTTAAGAGAATGATGTCTCGATTTTTCTGCACTTCATTTACAATTGGCCACATTTAAATTATTGCAGTTCGAGCGATTACTTGTGTCTCGCGTACTAATTTCCACCATGCAAAGGTACAGAACCATCCTCGTACACATACGAAATTCATAAGTTTAATGCAGTACTGGAATCATTTATGGTATGAAGTGAGCTGCCATATTGACACCAGATAAGCAGTGCTACGACATTAATACTAAACGATTCATGGTTCACGGTGGGACGTATTGTGTTGAAGCGACATTGCCGAAATGTGGCTATACGATTTTGGAAGTGTTCTGCATCTGTGCAGTTCATCTTCTTCCCGATTCCATACTGTCACTCACACTACCACTGTCAGCAACTGGGGCACCAGCTTTATAAGAAAGTCAGAAGCTGAGAATGTCTTCCAAAGGAACAAAAAGGAAGAATAAAGATCAAACGGCAGTCTGTAGCTGCTAGAGCAATTTACCAGCATGTCCTAAGCGATTAATTGCATTTCCACATTGCACAGCATCATTTGAAAAAAAAAAGCCGGAAGCGCTCTTTACAGTAACTATTACGACGGCATGTGCTGACCAAAGAACAAAGTTTCGGAATGGAATGGAATGAACTGAATGAAGTGAAGGGAATGAAGCGAATGAAGTGAACAGGATGAAGTGAATGAAGTGAATGAAGTGAAATTTCATCTCATTTCTTTCCATTTCACTTTCAAAAAAAGGTGAAACAAAATGAAATGAAAAGAAATGAAATGAAACGAACTAAAATGAAATGAAATGAAATGAAATGAATGGATCACTTAATGAGGTGAAACTGCTGCGAGATATGAGACTATTTATTTTGTAGGAGCACTCTGGATTAGACATTGCGCTGAGGAGAGGGAGGGTGCGGTTGTTTATCAACGAATACCGAGCACTAATAACGCGATTGTTCGTTATCAATTGTCCTCCTTGTTGGTTTCTTGAGTGGAGGTTATTTCGAAGATCTTTTTTTGCTATCATATGATGCATCGGAGAAATTCTTGCTCAGTGGCTTAGAACCTCGCCGTTGATCGCAAAGACAGTTCGCCTATTCATTTATTCAGTCATTTATTCATTCATCCATCCATTCGTTCATTCATTCATTTCCCCAAGCAGATTTTAAGCTGTCATATCATTCCCCCCCCCCCTTGCAAATGTGGCCAGCGGTTCGCCAGATTCGCAAAAATGAGAAGAGGCAGAATAGTTTTTTTTTTCTGAAACATCTAGCTCAAAATTTTCTTCTGAAATCACAAAATAAACCATTACCGTTGACGGAATATTGAGCCCGGTGACATTTCAATTCGCTGTGCTGCACCCTCCAATTCGAATGCATTATATACGAGTGGTGACCATAACCAAGAGATGAAGGGGTCAAAAGCCACGTCTACTTAAGACATGAGCTGAATTTCGCCAATTACTTCAACGGCGAAGGCAGTGAACGTGGAAGAGCAGCATGATCCGGTTTTAAAAGACGAAAATTATGTCATTCGATGATTTCCCTCCCCCCCCCTCTCTTCCCCCTCCTATAAGTGCGGTCTGCGCAGGTTGTTGCCATGCCGAGAGTGCGAGGCACTCAAATTTACGTAACTGTATTTACTATAAAAGTGAGTAGTAATGTAGACGGAACTCTCATAGGGTCGGATTGCTGAGAATGGAAAAATGCATGTGAAAGCTGAAGTGATGACAGAGTTTGGTGCATGATCATGATTGGATCATGAAATGCCCCGTGCACATACATAGGCAGTTTCACGACATCATGTTTGGCTTAGTAAATGATTTGATGAAAATTTTAGCGCTCCAAACACAACGCTTTATGGAGCCAACAAATTACTTGTGTTTCGAAACTCTCAAACGTCTCGTGCTAAAGCTGCGAATTCTCTTCCACTACTTCCACTCAAAACAGTTTCTCCTCCAAAGTCATTTTCTTAGATGAGTTTTTGTGTTCCTCCGACTTTGTTCGATGTATTTCTTAAATTCATATCGAATTCTGATTGTTCATACGATCATTATAGAAGAACGAGATTAGGGGTGAGTTTTTTTGCAAGACTTGAATAAACGAGAATGGTAGAGCATTGCTTAGATTCTTTAAAAATGCAGCAGATGGCGGCGCCCTTCGAATATGCCCATTTCGCGTAGCGATGACACGTTTTCGCTAAAAACTTGAAAAGCGACTAAGGAGCGAATTTCTGCCAAATTTTATGGTACTCAGCTTTTACGGTGAACAAGTGCGCAATGACGCTTCCAAAAAAATAGTTCAAATCGATTTCTATGAGGCCGCTTCTCCGCAATTTCGTTGTTTATTTATTTGTTGCACATCCTCATACAGTAATTTTGCGGACACTTGCTCCAGGTGAAAGCAGCAAGCAGACGGTTGTGTCGCTGTTTCCGCTTTCATTCACTGAAGGGCGTATCCATCGCAGCAATAAATCCAGTTTGGTCACATATCGAATGCTTTTTTTGTTCACATAATATTTCCATGAAGATACTCGCTGATGTTGAATAATAATGGTTGACACTAACCAAGGCAGGTAAGACAACTGCAAATTCATGCGATATAGTTTAGTTTCTTCTTATTCGGCTCCTCTTATCTTTACATGTTTACATAATTAGCAAAAAGAACGGAGTCTCTGCATCACTATATTTTTGCTGCATTGCTACCGTATGTGCTGCACTGCTTATTGCTGCTTTCTCTGTCTAAAAATTTGAGTAAACAGGAGCAAAGCGTTCGATATTTGAAAGTCGTCTTAATTCGGTCGACTTGAGATCCCTTTTTGAATTTGTCCATCGAACACTCTCCTTGGCTAGTTGGTTTTGCCTCTTTCATAAGCATATGCGCAATTCATTTATATATGTGTTTGTACAATTGCATTTACGCCGGCGTCCTGTATGGAAGTTTCATTAAACATTTTCTGTTCCGTGTGCGGTTGCCTTTATTCATGCCAAGAAAGGCTATTCATTCATTTATTCAGTCATTTATTCATTCATCCATCCATTCGTTCATTCATTCATTTCCCCAAGCAGATTTTAAGCTGTCATATCATTCCCCCCCCCCCTTGCAAATGTGGCCAGCGGTTCGCCAGATTCGCAAAAATGAGAAGAGGCAGAATAGTTTTTTTTTTCTGAAACATCTAGCTCAAAATTTTCTTCTGAAATCACAAAATAAACCATTACCGTTGACGGAATATTGAGCCCGGTGACATTTCAATTCGCTGTGCTGCACCCTCCAATTCGAATGCATTATATACGAGTGGTGACCATAACCAAGAGATGAAGGGGTCAAAAGCCACGTCTACTTAAGACATGAGCTGAATTTCGCCAATTACTTCAACGGCGAAGGCAGTGAACGTGGAAGAGCAGCATGATCCGGTTTTAAAAGACGAAAATTATGTCATTCGATGATTTCCCTCCCCCCCCCTCTCTTCCCCCTCCTCTCCCCTCCCCCTTCTCATAGAAACAAAGGTCCATGGAGCGGAGTATTTATACACAATAAATACTGACGAAGAAAAACTGGCTGTGAAGCAACTAGCAATGCAATGGAGAATATGTAAGGTATACCTTGGCGATCATATCATATCCGAAGAGATCCGATGGCGTACGAAATTTTCTGACGTGCTCCAGGAGCTCTATATTCGCAAATGTGAATGGGCAGGGAACTTTGCACGCATGGCTGGCAATAAATGCACCACACAGCTCACCACTCGGTCACCTCTCGGCTGGAAGCGTGCACCAATTTGAGCAAAAAACACTCGGTTGATTAGCTCAATGGTGGAAACGTTTGGTCAGCGATGGTCATTGCATGCCGAGGCCCGAAATGAGTAAAGAAGAGTGCATCTGAGCGACTAGAAAGCAACCTTGCTAAGACAGATCCAGTAGAGGTAGAGGTGATATACGAGTTTTCCTTTCAAACACACAATAGTAAAACCATAGTAGAGGTGATGCTTTGTTGTTACAGAACAGCTTTATATTATTTCACCGGCGGTAGGCAAGACCGTACTTACACACACATTCTAACGGTCGTGTTCGAGGAAAACTGATATATCTTGGGGGCGGATGGTATACGTGACTAGCCAAATGAAGAAAGGTGTGGGAAGAAATCCACGACCTAGAAAAATTGTTGCGTTTTTGTTGGGGATTCGCTTTTCTGCAGTCGAACTGTATCTATCGATCAAAGAAATCCTGGCACATACCTTTACAGAAGACTTTTGCGTCTGAGGTTCAAAGAGGTGCGAAATTATAGGTATTACATAGTTTACACATATTACAGCGATGTTTTAACTTTTCTTATCCTATTCGACGCCCAATGTCCTAATTTGAAACATTGGACGGGACGATGCAACTGTCCAGGTTCTGGTTGTACTCAATAGATCACTTCCAAAGTGCATGTTGAGGGGCGTAATCAGATTGCATTGGCACAAGGTGGTGTCGTAGTTGGCTCGTAATTAAAACGAAACGACGCCATTGCCTCGTTATGAGATACGACGATCAACGAACATACAATCAAAATACTGCATCACGAATCGCAAATATACACATTTTCACGAATTGTGTGCACACTCTGATACTCGAGCAACCGTTTTAATGTACCACCAGCATCGACATTCCGATATCGAATCGGCCATCACGATAATATCATATGAAAACCACTGCAGCCCCATCGCCATTCATCACTTGCTTAAACGGCAAGCAAAATCCTCCACAAGAAATTCATTCAAAACTTTTAAAACCAACGCTTATTCTTTGGCCGGAGGAATAACACCTTGCCTGGGTCGGTGTGTTGTCTATCTGTTTGTCAGTCCGCGATCTGTCTGTTTGCGTGCATATCTGGCCATCTGCCGTCTGTCTGTCTCTTTGTTAATGCTCAGCCGACTTTGTTCCCTGCGTTATCATAACAGATGAAAGCTCACTGAATTTGTTAGGACCGAAAAGTCCCTTCTTAACATAAAATTCTTATGAAAACAATCAGAGATCGTGGACCCATTTACACGGTCGGCTGGATGCATGAAAATACGAATGCATGAGCGGTCGGTACATTGCATGGGTAGAAGACTGAACGAAAATTTGAAGGCATTGTTGCCGTCTGTGGTCGAAGAATAAACTCGCAGACAGAGCCGTTTTCTTAAGTCCATTTAGCTATCAACACCGAAACAGCTCCTGAGATGGAAATTTTTGAACTATTCGAACATGCTAACAAAAATCCTTTTATATCCTTTCCCACAAGCTGAAACTATTCTCCAACAACTTTAGTGCTTCTATCCATACCAACTAAAACCAGTGTATGCGCCCATAACGCAGATCTGGAAATGTTGTATTGTAACAAATATACGTGCAGAACAAATATGTGAGGATGTGTTCGTTACTCGAAGAGGTAACGAACACATCCTTACATAACTGTTCCGTACCTCATTCACACTTGCCACATCTCTATGCATCCGTTTATTCTATGCGTTGGACGCGTTCTCAGTGTTTTGCACTTCTTGCGCTCCTCGAAGTGATCATAACAGTCGACCTCTTCCTGACAGCCGTTGAACGTGGCTATCGTTTTTGAGCTATAACATCTCTATTCGCATCGACGATTTCAATTTTTACGCCCAATTTATGGACTGCAACCGCAATCACGAACATAAATTAGCGTACAATTACAGCAGGACGCTCCATATTGTAAAGCTTTTTTTGATATCCTTTTATGGTTATGGTTATAGTGACTGTACTGCTTGCTGCCTAGTGGGTATTTGATAAAAACGAGTCTAAACTTATATTCCGAGCGGCAAGTAAAGATTTTTTAAAATTTGAAAATTACAAATCCTGCGGCACTTTGCGGCTGTAGCTGAAGACGTTGACTTTCACCGAATCATTTATTGCGAGCGAAAAAAACAACAAACGAAACAGCGCTTACACCGTACAATGATCAACAACTGAACAATAAAAACAAATTAAAATAATAAATATATAAATCAATGAATAATACCCCAAAAAATATCTTAGCCTACTAAGGGCTATTCCGAATCAGTTCAGGATTGAGATGAATGTTAACCCCACGGCTAGACGCCAGGCTTCTCTTTAGCTGCTCCAATAGCTGCAATGCACTCTTATTCGAGCCACCTATACGATTCTGCAACTCCTGAAATAGGCAAATGCATTATTTACAAAACATGATCTTTTAGCTGCCTGTATGCAATCTCAAAATTTATCGCACTACATTGAAAATTCATATTTACGTACTTAATTTCACTTATTTGTTCCATCCACAAAAGATAACTTTAAAACACTGCGCAACATTCACCAATTTAATTAGCTCTCAGAGTCTCTTAACAGGAGTCCAGGCAAAAAAAAAGAGAAATTTACTCGATCTTTATAGCTTGAATGGTTACCTAATTCTTACTTTCTTTCTTTCTGAATGATGTTATTCGAAGGCACAGCACAAAACAGATGGCCTCATCGGCAAGGAAATAACACAGAAACTTGAAACTTATAAGATGTTCTTCCAATATGGAAGAAAAATGCAACGTGCATATCACCAATTAGCAATATTTCGAATCGAGTTTTTCATTCAGTAAACTGGCAGCAAATACCTTGACGACGATAATTTACAGCTAATTATAATTAAATTAATCAGACATAGTCTCCCAAAAGGTTGCTTACAGAAAGACCAATTTTGGCAAAGCAATCGCTGACTATTGGCGATTTCCTCATCAACCATTTTCGAACATCATAACTCTAATTCAAATATTCCAAACACTTGCATGCATGCAGCATGTTCAAAAGTGTTATTTTTAAAATATACATAAACTTACTATCTCACCTCCACTTATCACTTAAGCGGCACTAACCGCAACTCATAGTTCTAGTAGTCTCAAAAAACTTGGTAATTATGAGAGAGGTATAAAATTGAGCACATTAAAAACCATCTGTGCAGAAAATGTGCCGATAAACCACGGTACAGTTAAAGCTGGCCCAGGTCTAAATTAAACGTGTCTAATGAGAGGGAACAAGGGAGTGCAAGGTTTCAAGCTTATTTATGGCTCTTAAGAAAGAATTAAATTAACGAAGAGTGACGCGGAATGGCTTGTAACTGACACTGATAAGATCGTTGTGCGATGAGCGACTACTAGGACTGGCTGGTTGCGATGTGTGCATGGCAACCGTACTCGTGCTAGGCATCGGCCCATCTACGCTCTGCCCTAGCGAATCATGCGTCTCCTCATCGCCAATGCCTACCGATTTGTATCTGAAAAATGCGCATTGTATACTGTTCTCAAAGCCGAAAGAAACGTTCGAATTCATTTTCTCAACTCCCAATTAATTTTAGCATCGATTCGCTAATGGTCGTTGCAAGCGCACGTATCAAAAATCGGACCTAATATGCAGCATAAAGAATTTTTGCCATATAAAGAAACAGCTGATTTTACGTCGCTCGCGGTAATAACGTATAAACGTTAATTGTACATAATGAAATAATCGCTGCGGACAACTAAAATCGGCGTATTAAACTGCATACTGCCACAAAAATTGTGGGCGCTCCTCTACACGGCAATAAATCTCTCCCAATACACGCCTTACATATTTGTTATGCCAATCTCTGCATAAGGACGATAATGATACAACAGAAAAAGCAAACGACAACTGAGAACCTCTTACGAACAACGATTACTTTCACCAGAAATCAACTAATGCACAGGAAATCAAGCTTCCTAACGTAATGCCTTCAATGGATTTTCGGTAGTTCGCCAAAAACTAACGTATCGCAAAACACCGCCAGTCCCAAGTTGCTTCTCACTTCCAAAAAAATGTTGAAGGCGCAGATTGCTGCTCATAAACTCCGTAAGTCTGATTAAAAATTCTCAGTTGCAACAACAGGTTTAACAAACTACTCTACCCAGTTTGTCAGCAATTAAATTTTTGGTCAAGCAACGACCTAACATTTAGCAGCTTAGGCTTAAGTGCAGAGTAAATTGTTATCTTTGAAAGTGATCTCATGATGTTGTAGGTAGTATGAGGTATTCAAGAGAAATCTTTCTAGATAAATCAAGAAAAATTCAAGAATCAAAAACTATTAAAATTAACTCTTTTTGAATGGGCTCTGTGATCATGATAATAATCGCTCAACTGTTTTAAGTGCCACAAAAATAACCCGAAAAAGAAGGCATCGCCTGCGCCGACTTGCAACGAAAAATCACGCAAACCTATGAGCTCCCAATTAATTTAACATAAGGTCTTTTAATTACATCCTTACCCTCCCCTCTCAGCTCCCCCCTCCCCACTTATCGCCTGTTCGTTAACGAAGTGAGCACAGTGAAGAGTGTTTTGCACATTCGCAACTAACTACTGTTCTCGGCGAGGCGGCAAGGCCATAAGGACAGAAAACATGGAAAAAAGAACCTTCTCATTGTGATTAAATTAGTGCATCAGGCGCCCTCTGCGTGTGAAAACCAATGAGAACTGGCTTCAAAAAGCAGTCAATTGAGAGCAAATTGCCGTCGCAACAGATTCGCAGCCACCCTCGCAACACAATGGCGACACCTTTGCCGTACTTAAGCACTTTTTCGTGCGCACCGTACAACACCAACAGACTGGCGCTACTCAAAAAATAATAGTGTGGCATCCCCGCCCTCACTCCTCAACCCCCCCCCACCTCATCTTCTTATCTGGAAGCGTGCATCTGCTTACACGAAAACTCCACCGTAAAACGCAAAAAAAAAGTGTACGCGAATTTTTCAGTGGATTTCTTTTACAAAAGACCGCATTACAGCATTTTACTGCCGAATCCCATATTTCCGACTAATGCCACCCTCTCCAGACGAAAATGCTAAGAGCTATTTAAATTTGCTACCACGAAACACCACTCACGAACAACCATAACGAGCGCCGAGCTGTTACGACCGTAGTTTTCGCTCGAAGCACCTTCCATGTAATACCACCTAGAGCTACTTGTGTGCTTGCAATTGCCCTTCTGTCCAATTTGCATAGGTAGCGAAATTTTAAAAAATGCTATTCAATTTTAGCATTGACTCAGTGATTTTCCAAGGGAACATACGAATCAGAAACGCTTTACTGGACAAAGCCAAAGATCTTTTTGGTGACTATATTAAAACTGAGTGATTCAGAGTCGCGCACGGACGTATAAGGCGAACGTACACCCATAATTAGGCCCCGACATCCATAAATCGTCCTTCGAATGTGCATGGTAATGGGATTTTGCGACCAAACCAAGCGCCTAAACAACGCAATATTTGCTTTCGCCTTGAACATCACCCAAGTGCGCAGAAACGCCTCTCGAGGATTGTTCTTACTCCCATACTCTCCCCGCTTTCCGTCACCGAAAAATTCACTTTCCATATGACCAATACTGCGGTCGCTAGTGAGGGATCCACACGGAGGGGGCCAGGTGAACAAGCCCTCCTCAAAGCTGCAGAAAGTGTTATATCCTATCCGATATATATATATATATATATATATTCATCAATATCCATTCCAAGAACATTCAGATTTGCTAGAATAGGAAAATTCATTCAAGGAAAAATTCCTAGAAGGGCAGCATAACGGATGTCGACAAGCTTTCCGTTCGTGAAAAAAGGATAGATCGAAAAAGCCCACGCACCTCACCCCTACAAAGCGCATCCCTATCAGCTGACAGTAACTTCATCGGATTAAGCCCTACTGGATCAACTTTCTGCTCTTCACTTCTCCAAAAAAAAGGCCATACAACGCATATCGTGGGGAACGTATAGCCGCACATTTTGCACACGCTAAAATGTGCAGCATTCCTAGTTTGGCGTGGGAAGACCACTACCTAAAAACTTTGAATATTCTATGCAAGTTCTAGAAAAGCTAGCCGGAACCTTGTTCTTGTTCTTGTTCTTACCGCTCCGGCCTTCAGTGCGATGTCTCGATGTTAGTGAGGCAATCGCACGCCGCGCACAGCCATCCCTTTGGCTGTTGTAGCTAGTCGTTAATACCACCCGCTAGCTGGGCTGTCAGTGGTATGGTGGGAAGCAGTCGGGAATCGAACCCAGGTCTCCCCGCATGCGAGGCGCGGATCTACCACTGAGCTACTGCCGTCCCAGCCGTAACCATCCAGTTATATTCTCTGCTCGCTAATTTTGTTGAGGCTACAGCCTGACGTGCACCGCATGCATTTGAACACGTCATTGAACGTTCACTTAATTCTTAGTTGGATGGCGAAGAAACAAAATGAGAACCAAACAAACTCCACGAAGAGTTGACTAGAAGAGCCATTCACTTGAACTCATGAGAAATATCATATCCTTCCTCAGTCTAGCTTCTAATTCCCACTGGCAGATTCTAAATGCAAAAGCAACTGTCCCCACAATGCTCCTCAAGAAGTATTCTGGCCGACTACATATCGGAATCGCTGAACTCGCAATTCCTGCAACTTATCTGAGTCAATTCAACGTTTAAAAAATCCCATAAAAGACAAAAATAAAGTTAATAACAACTAATCCATCGAACAACAAAAAGGAAAAGAAAAAAGATATCATCAAATCAAGTGAACGAACCTGTTATGTCTCCAGCTCCCATCACCACCGATTCGAGCCCGTTTTATGAGCTTTCTCTGATTCACTTGAACTCATGAGAAATATCATATCCTTCCTCAGTCTAGCTTCTAATTCCCACTGGCAGATTCTAAATGCAAAAGCAACTGTCCCCACAATGCTCCTCAAGAAGTATTCTGGCCGACTACATATCGGAATCGCTGAACTCGCAATTCCTGCAACTTATCTGAGTCAATTCAACGTTTAAAAAATCCCATAAAAGACAAAAATAAAGTTAATAACAACTAATCCATCGAACAACAAAAAGGAAAAGAAAAAAGATATCATCAAATCAAGTGAACGAACCTGTTATGTCTCCAGCTCCCATCACCACCGATTCGAGCCCGTTTTATGAGCTTTCTCTGCAAAAAAAAAAAGAAAAGCATGCACTCAACACACACACAAAAAAAAACGAACAATCTATAAATCAAACTTTAAATGTGCATATTTGGAATACGGTAGCAGCACTGGCATTATGGCACAAAAACTGTTTTGAAGCGTAATACTCCGTCAGCTAAACAAAAATCCATGTCAAGGCACACTGCTTTTAAAGACTTCTAACTGGTAAACAGCAAAAACAGACTCCCTGATTAGGCTGCTATAGAAAATCATTTGTATGTTAAATTAGTACAGTACGTCCGATCGACTGTTTACCCAATATCGAAATGCTTCTTTACGACAAAGTACAAGCTAACTGAATAAGCGAATGATTGTTTTAAGGGAATCGGATTCAGGAGCAGTGATGGGTGAAAAATTTCAGAGTCAGCTTATTCTAGACACTCATTTGCAAATTAACATGGAATGCATCCAGTTGGTCGCCACTCGTTGAATAAAAAAATGCAGTTTTAGGATGCTGTGGATTCTGACGCAAATAGTTTTCTATAAAGATCAGATATCAGATGCGTCTACGACGATTTCGTAATTACATGTAGGTGTTCGCAAGCCGCAAAACACGAAAGGTCTGTGCAATCAGTTCCAGTCATAGTGTTCCCAAAAACAAATCCCTTATTTCACTGACTGGAAGTCCACTCCTTCGAAGAATTAGAAGAAGCAGAAGAGAATGTATTATGTTCAACGAAACGATACAAATATATATTGCTCTTATAATAATACCAAAAATTACAAGAGAGGAGAACGTATAAAGACATTCTCCATTTCACACATAAGTTACCATTGGCACGGCAGCCAGCACTCTATACTATGCGTGCCGCGTTCGAAACAACAAAACAGGATCAGGTAGAGCGTTTCTGTTTACAAAACTGTGTTTCCCACATTACGCTTAGAAATCACGACGTAATTTCATCAAACTGCGCGCAGAGGTCGTCTAGGAACGCCTCAATTTACGCAACTTCTAGGCTGCTCAGAATCCAAACGCTTGCCGTGAGGAATGAACGGCAGCTCAGGGGTACGATTAGTTTAAAAAATCATTTGCATATTTAATCAAGATACACCGACAGTTCGCTCAGTACTCAATGCATTTTTTACGACAAAATGATTAAGCTAATGGAAAAATGAAATAAACTTTTGAAGGAGTCAGGATGCAAAATTGCCCTTAATTCGCCTTAAGCAAAAAAGTCAGACGCCATAGCGCATATGTTTGTTTTGTTAAAGCGGCTCTTTTTATAGGCAACCAATAAATTAAGGGGGCATTAGCACATTTAGCATCTGCTGCTCTGAGCTTTTTCGCGACGCACCACGGATCGTCATAAGGCAAAAGCGGCATATGTGCGCACCTGAACCAAGCAACAAAAGCTGAAGCGGTGAACTGCGAACAAATCTACAATTCAGCTCGGCAACAGTTTGCTCGGAAAGGGATTTACAGGACAGGAAAAGGGAGGGAGCTGAAGACGCTTTTCCTCCCGTCCGGTATCAGGATTTAAAAACTGGGTGTCATCTTTTTATAAACAACCGTCAACTATCACTTAAAGCCAATCCCTGATCTCCTTCCCTCCCTCCCCCTCCCTCACCCCCATCCCCCACCTGTTTCTCATGCGAAAGTTGCCATGCAACTGACTGGTATCGACAAAACGAACATACCAGGTTTCCCGTCAGCACAATAACACGAAACCATTCTACCTTCTGAGCGACAGTGATAAGACGCGATTATATCACACTGAGGGAAAAAGGAAACGATAGCGAACGGCCAAACATCTGACGATACCAGAAATGATCGGACAACTCGCATCGGATCTTTATTTGGAAAAATAAATAATATTTCAAAGAGAATAAAACCTATTCGATTCCTTTTTAGATTATATCTGTATTCATCAACTGAACATACTCTCTCAAAATAAAAAACATCAGACCGAATCCGACCCAATTTTAAATGGTCGTCACATGAAGTAATAAAAAGTTTCCGGATTTTAATTTTGCTCATCCATAAATTTCACAGCCATTAGCGATAAGCTGCTCGAATAAATACTGCTCACACGTACTGAAACCATGAAACGTATTGAACATTCGTAATCACTAAATAGACGTGAGAAGGGGTATACATATTCAGCGACCGTATCCATAAATTTATACGCTTTCTCTAACTGCTTCTATAATTAAACATTTGATAAATACATTCTTCAACCTCGAAAAAAAAAGCAGGAAGCAGAAGCTAAATCAAAGAAATCGGGATCTCCAGGACCTCTCCCTTCTCCTCTAGGCACGGTTTTAAAAAATCATTCGCTGCACACAGCGCTATGTCGAGTAGCATTTCCTCTCAGCTCTAGCACTACGAATTACTCAGCCTCAACGCTTTATCTGAAGTAACACGACATTCCCTCCTGCAGTTAACTGCCACTATAATTCATTTGACAACTCGAACATTTGGGACAAAAAAGATTCCAGTTTCACTGAAACGTCAGACGAATACGCGATTGTAGGAATATGAAAATAACTTCGCAAAAAAAAATTAACTTCAGCTTTCCATTATTACGATAACCAACTCCCAGCCAATAAATGTATGAGAGAGAGAGAGAAAGAGAGAAAAAAAGAAAGAGGTGCGCAAGGTGAAAAAAAAAGAGGATTGCTTTGAGTAATCGAGTACGAGGCGCGATTGAGGCCATAGGAAACGGCAGTGCTCTTTGCACAATTAATGCGCGCATATCGTGAGACGACCGTACGCACATAAAAATTTAATTAAAAATGCGCAAAGCGTCGGCAAACTACAAAAGGCAAATGTGCACTGTGAACATTCGCCTATCGTCTACACGCAGAATACGGTACCTCGAAAGAAGCATCCGCCAAACTTTGCGCGTGCGCCGCATCCGCGATTCCGGGGGAAAATCCATTTCTCAAACTTCCTTTTCTCAATCGAACTCTCAACCTGATCAAATTTGAATCAAATTCTATATTTTTCTTATATTCTACTGGAAAACAACAGTGATCCCTGTAACAGGATGCGACAGTGGGAAAAAAAAAACAAATACATCGATCTTAGTCAAGAGAAACGGGTAAATATGAAGCTTAGATAGTGACATTTTCAGCCTGTAAAGACTGCCAAAAGAATGCTATAAATATTGCATAAACTGACTGACAATGCAGAATCATTTAAGGTGCCCATTTCAGCAGCATCTGCGTAAGTATACAACAATCTCGAATGCATCAGCTGGTGCCTTGGCTACAACACAGTGCCCAGCATATGGGAATGGAGCACATTTGAGCACGCATCTACACACACTTATCCATTGCATACCGAACGTTCATTAGGAAGCGGAATACTACAAGACTCAATTAAAAAATAACTTCATATTGAGGTGTACACTTGCTGTTAAAATGTATTGACTGCTGCACCCGGTTTTCAGAAGGACGTCTGACAGGTCCTATAGATCTGATGGGCAGTTCAGTTGAGCTGCTATCGTGTTAACATATACTTCCGGCTATACGTGCTTCCAGAACGATCAAATTTTCTGCTGACAGATTTCCCTGCAATGCCCTGATGCCCATTTCCCCTCCCTCCATTCCTTTTACCAGTTATATTCGTCATTAAAGTGAACTTCTAGTTTGCTAATTTTTGCGAAAAAAACTACTAGAACGGGGAGATGGTTTAACCAGATAGAGAAATTCATGGGCACACGACACATGATCCTGTAACTCAGCCATGAAACCAATCACATCGTTTCGCAAACTATTTGTAACTGAGCAGTATTTAGGCTTTATCTCACCAGGCGGCCCATTACAATCTTCTAAGAACAAATCGCTGATCAAATTTGAATCAAATTCTATATTTTTCTTATATTCTACTGGAAAACAACAGTGATCCCTGTAACAGGATGCGACAGTGGGAAAAAAAAAACAAATACATCGATCTTAGTCAAGAGAAACGGGTAAATATGAAGCTTAGATAGTGACATTTTCAGCCTGTAAAGACTGCCAAAAGAATGCTATAAATATTGCATAAACTGACTGACAATGCAGAATCATTTAAGGTGCCCATTTCAGCAGCATCTGCGTAAGTATACAACAATCTCGAATGCATCAGCTGGTGCCTTGGCTACAACACAGTGCCCAGCATATGGGAATGGAGCACATTTGAGCACGCATCTACACACACTTATCCATTGCATACCGAACGTTCATTAGGAAGCGGAATACTACAAGACTCAATTAAAAAATAACTTCATATTGAGGTGTACACTTGCTGTTAAAATGTATTGACTGCTGCACCCGGTTTTCAGAAGGACGTCTGACAGGTCCTATAGATCTGATGGGCAGTTCAGTTGAGCTGCTATCGTGTTAACATATACTTCCGGCTATACGTGCTTCCAGAACGATCAAATTTTCTGCTGACAGATTTCCCTGCAATGCCCTGATGCCCATTTCCCCTCCCTCCATTCCTTTTACCAGTTATATTCGTCATTAAAGTGAACTTCTAGTTTGCTAATTTTTGCGAAAAAAACTACTAGAACGGGGAGATGGTTTAACCAGATAGAGAAATTCATGGGCACACGACACATGATCCTGTAACTCAGCCATGAAACCAATCACATCGTTTCGCAAACTATTTGTAACTGAGCAGTATTTAGGCTTTATCTCACCAGGCGGCCCATTACAATCTTCTAAGAACAAATCGTTTTTTTTTTCGCGACCTAATGAATGGGATATGCAAATCAAATGTGTAAAAGCATTCAAATCCTCTAACACCGTAGAAGCATATAGCTTCCCAAGAGATCGATGAACCGATCTGAAGTTTTATGGAATAGATGATCGTAAAGCTCACACAACACTGACCCATTTTAATAACTCCAGCTTCAGTGGTTTCCGAGTTGATGCTATCCGGGTAGACAGACACATACATACATAAGCACAGACACGATGCTGCCATAATGCGCTTCGAAAATCGCAAATCTGCCAAAACGCATAAAAGGCAAGGGAAGAATTTGAGGATATCGGGAGATGACGACAACAATCGCTCATACGACGCTCATTGCGCTCATTGAGCCCTGAAATCCCCCGAAATGTGGAAATTTTGTAATAAGCAGATAACTTCCAGGACATATAAAAGACAATGGCGAAAACAACAAATGAGTCACAAAAAGCTCATTTCTTAACGACATAAAGACCACATTCTAGATAACGAGTTTATTGCATCCCCTTAATTCCTATTCGATTTTCGATAGCAAGCACCTCGACTGCTCAATCCTCCGGACAGCACTGCCAGAATGACACTGCAGTGGAGGAGATACGATAATTGCATATTCTTATAAGAATTCATTATTCAATATACAAATTAGCGAGATGTTTAAATTCGTCCCTCCTCTCTAATAAAACCGACTTCGAAATAAATCCAACCTCAGATGCTGCAACTCATGCAAGCAAAACTTCATAGTTACAGCAGGCAAAAACCAATGTTGAGGACCTACATTCTCGAGGCATTTCAAATAAGGTAACTTGACGTAGAAGGCAACTAGGTTTAAAAAACTGAGCATCTTAAACATATGTAGTGCACCTTTTACGGAAATAATATCTACTCGTAAAGTCCACATGTCAAACACTTTGTTCCTAGCCCATTGCATGAATTTACACCCCTCGATGCACTTTGAAACTAAAAAACTTGAGTGGAAAAAATTCACCCTGCTCTCACAATCCTGTACGGTTTACGTCAGTCGGCTTATATGTGTGCAGAAAAATGAACTTAGGTAAGGAAGATGGAGAGTAAGCGAACTGCCTGGATGCCATGTGTTGGGTATCGTCGGGGGAAAATTTTTGACCGAGCGAAGAGACCGGTAGGATGGTCAGAAACATACCAACGAGAAGCGGTCGGGTGGATCAGGATGAAGGGATCCGGTGAAGAACTGAGATTACCCCTCCATAAGATTCAATCGCCGCAATGTATCTGACAGTTTTCGGCAAAAAAAGGCTAACCCCATCAGGCAGGCACCAATGAAACAACTATCATCGACAGACGAGAGAACGAAGTAAGACTGAGAAGGTGCAAGATGGGCAAATGAACAAACACGCGTTTCGAATTTCGGTCCGGCCAGAATTGCAAAGTCCATAATGCCTTGCAGCCCAAATAAGACCAATCAAGAAACATGGTCAAAACTAGCATAAGACCACCTGGATACACGCCAAGAACAAAAAAAAGTCACCAGATTTTAGTATACACAATCAGCCTATATTCACGCCTGCTCACCTCGCTTTCAATCGACTCATCTTTTGTCTTTGCAAACAATCGAACGCAAAATGTGACCAGTCATGAACTATATATTCAAAGTTTCCTGACCGGTCTCCCTCTTTCTCGAAGAAGATATATGTAGTGCCATCCCCAAGGGTTTCGATTTATGTTAATTTCGATTTGAAATTTCGTTACAGTGCAATTCTGCTAGCTATCGAGTCTGATGTGCCTCTGCAGGCAATATCGATGATGAACATCGAAATACTCTTGCTAGATTTCCTGTTCCTTTCATGCAGCACCGTTCAAGCAGAGAGCACATTCAAGGAAGAACGCTGTTTACTGTAGGAATACGTGACTGAAGCCTCACAAATATACGGTAATCGTAAAAACATCAGTGAAATTCAGCAAACAAAAACTTGCACTCTACGTTGCTCTCTTTGCGCCGAATACCGGTTGTTGAATTTAGCAAAGGTAACCGACAACGAAAAACGTACATATAGAGAAAAGAGTTGGACATGGGAAGACAGAAGCTTGCCAACAGATCTTAAAGAAATACGAAACAGACACAAAGAAAAGGCATCGAGAGACTAGTCGATTCTATTGGAGGCACGAAAGCTGCTTTCCTTCCGATTAAGATGCTCCAAGTTTACGTAATTGTGTGCCATACCATTACCGTAAGAGGAAATTTTCCTATTCGAAATGACTGAAGATGATTAAATGTGATCCAGCAGCAAAGAGTGTGTATGCACGAAACGAGATAGTGTCGAACTTAAAAATATTTTCTGCGAGCGTCAAATGTGCGAATAAAATTATAAATTGTATTTCAGTGCTTGAAAACTATCTGGGATCAAGCAGAAGCTTTATATTAGATTGTTAAATTAGCTCTGATCATCTAAATCAATTTGAATAAAAATAGCTCGTTAAAGCAACGCTGTACTTTATGTAGGGCGGTGCAGGCACGAACTGGAATAACGCTTCGTACATGCATCCACACATACACATACATACACATACACAACAACAACAGCAACAATAAACCACAGACGAAGGAATTATGCAAAACGGTCAGCGCGTACACATAAACAAATCCATGCAGCCAGCGAAGCCTAAACGGGACAGATCAAAGCGCGCCCTATTTTCAGATGTGATATTCGTTTGCCGATTCGACGAGTATACAGGTCGTAAATAAACGCATAATTTCGTACAACCAAACGCCACAATCACTATTGATGCCCTGCTGGTTGAATGAAAATAACGTTAAGTGCGCACACATATAGCACCTATATGTAGTGAAACTCACAGTGATGCAATCCAATACGATACAACGTTCAAACAATAGAAAAATGTGCATCGATCTTGCATGAGACCGACAACTAATGTTTTGTTGAAAATACATCATCTACTTGGTTAATATCGATAAGCGTACCGTCAGCCTCTCTCCCCCCTATCTTCTTGGTTTAGTTAGAAATCATATAAACTTTTGATTTACCGTCTTCCTTGTCTTTTACCACGTGCGACTCATAAAAAAATAAAAACAAGTAGGCAACAAAACTGTGATCGTATTCGATACTCTTAATCGTGAACATTCAATTTTGAATTGGCGCATAATTTCTATCATCGATAAAAGAACACCTACTCTTCTTTAGCTTGACTTCAACCGAGATATTTCGTACTAATCGATGAAAGCAGTTATAAACGTTCAGCGTCCAACATGAAACTGTAAGCAGTCAACGTCAGAGAGATATGTAGTGGGAAGAGGGATCTGGTTTGCAAATGAATTATCTTTAAAATACGAGCATCACTCGAGCGCAAAGCTTCACAACTATAAAACAAAGCTATCTTACTTGTCCTGACTACAGAACATGTATGGTCGCTGTTTTCCGCTCAAGCAGCCTAACCTTGCCCACTCACCTCACCCTTTTTTCTTCTTTCTGTTTCCTCATTTTCCTTCCATCCACCATCAACCCAAATCATCGGCGGCGCCATCTTTCATCGTCGCGATATTTTGCTGCATTTTATATAACATGGCCAAAGAATGGATAACATCAAAACGGCATAAGAAATGCATGTCTTCCATATGGACATATTTTTTGCGGCGCTATGGCAGTCTATGAAATATTCCGACTATTCAGATCCAGATGGACAGGATGCGACGAAGGACTGATAACAATAAATTGACGATAGAATATGACGTGCGATGTTATGCCACCTACTACAAACAGTTGAATTAAAAAAAAGAAACAGCGAGCGGGAAGAGAAAGCATCATCATGGCGGTGACGCTCGTCAACTGATACTGCATGGTGGCGAATGAGCAGAAGCCAGCGAAATGCGGTTCCCATTCAGGATAATGTTATGTGAGATGACCCGCACTGATGAGTCGTTGTCGAGGAAAGACCATTTCAATTTGCCTAACTTAGCAATTGCCCCCATTTGCGCTACCCTCTAGCCTCCTCGCTTCTCATCTCATAAATATATCCATTTAATAGCTTAGCGACGGCGATGCTATCTGCATATGGATCGTATGGCAGGACCACCAGAAACGCACTCAAGACCTATACACATTGCTGCACATCGTACACATCAGCGCTATACCACAAATGAAGCAAGCATTCAAATAAAGAATCCGGGACGCCATAACATGATTCTGATATTTCAAATACACCCCGTATCTGTTTCCCGCTTTCATTTGATAGGCTTCAGTACTTCCATTTTTATACGTTTATGACTGAGTATAGGAAATAACACGATGGCACTTCTGTTTGAAAAACGCTGCTCCTTTATACGAATCAAAAAAGGAAGCAATTTGAACAGATATTTGCAAAACCTTTCCGAAATCTTATAATTACGCATTCTTGGTTAACTTTTTAGCTGTGGACTAGCTAAAAAGTTTAGTGACCTGACCTCAGCAGGAAGGTAACCATGGCGCTTGTCAAGAAATCCAGCTGCACAAAAGCGAATTCAATACGGCTATTACGCAAAAAAAGTTTTGCAAGAAAACATTCCAGATGAGATCTATATCTTTGTTTTTGCCTCAAATTTTCCTCAGGATGCGTTACTACCTTCCCCAGTAGTCGTCTTCAAATTTACGCTATTGCCTAGATATTCTTCTGGTCATCAAAAAGCCCAACGCTATTCTATTATCCAAAAATTTTGAAAGCATTTCGCATTTCGGGTTGCGTTTTATTACGTAAAGATGATACGACTAACTGATACGATTGTGAGACGATAAAACTAAAATTTTAGAGTAATACCAGGTTGTTGGGGAAGGGAATATAGGCATGGTATGTTTCACGTAAATCAAGACATGTTGCAAAATATATACAATCAGCTAACTATAAGACTCTCAAGTCTGCCACTATTCCAGATCCAAAGTGCGCATTTTTCATCCACTGGATGGGATATTCCAGCGTACGCTTTTATTTAATGGGGTGGGCACTCGAGTCGATAAGACTACTAACACAACACAAAGACAATTTCACTCCATCAGCGAACGACCACATCCAAATCAGATTCCTTGCTCGTTCAGACCGCTTATATATTTCATTAGAAGAATACATCCGGTATCAGAAAGCATTTCAAAAATTGAAAGGGCAGTGAACGACTGACGACATTCACTCAAAGCACAAGCTGGAAACAAGCATATGAATTTCCTGATCACTGGGTGAGGTAAGCTAAGGGTGCAGTTAATAGTAAATGAATATGCGTACAGGCTCGAATATATATGTAACGATAAAAGAAGGCGCCTATAAAAAATTCAGCAGCGATAAGCCTCACTCTCGAATCACCTAAGGCTCATTGGATTTGATTTGATTTTTAGTCGCATTCTGAGAGTTCGAATAATTCCAATACGTGAAAATTATTCGAAATAAGAAAGATAGAACTTTGACGTATTCATCTATAACCTGAAGAAATCAACACCTAAATCTAAAGTAAACGCTAAGTTAGTTAAAGAATTGTTGCCTATTTGAAGACACCTCTAAATCTAAAGTAACCACCGATCTTCCAGTGGAAATATCTTCCAGTGGAAATCAAAGAAACGAACACTTCAAACATTTCATATAAACTGCACATTTATATGTAACCATAAAAGAAGGCGCCTATAAAAAATTCAGCAGCGATAAGCCTCACTCTCGAATCACCTAAGGCTCATTAGATTTGATTTGATTTTTAGTCGCATTCTGAGAGTTCGAATAATTCCAATACGTGAAAATTATTCGAAATAAGAAAGATAGAACTTTGACGTATTCATCTATAACCTGAAGAAATCAACACCTAAATCTAAAGTAAACGCTAAGTTAGTTAAAGAATTGTTGCCTATTTGAAGACACCTCTAAATCTAAAGTAACCACCGATCTGACGTATCTTCCAGTGGAAATCAAAGAAACGAACACTTCAAACATTTCATATAAACTGCACATTCAGCGATCATCGTATTTATACAACGAATATATCCACCACATTCACCGATCTTTATTCATGCACCAAAGATGAAACATATGGGCCAGAGAGAGGACAACGACATGTAAGCGATGCGTATGCATGAGGGCTCACCATGGGTGCCTGGTAATGCCACGCGCCATTAACTGTGACCTCATTTACATACGAATATTGCTATGCTTGAGATTTTTAAACAAAGCCAACTCTACCATTTATCTATTCAGGTGGACCAAGCTAGTTCTGCCAAGAAATCGATACAGCGAAAGATTTCCGGTGCCCAATAAATGCAAGTGTTGCAGTTTTCATGCGAAACACAATGAAGTCTGAAGTTCACACCTTCCTACGTAAATAAAATGCCGTGATTCAAAGCCCACAAAAAAAAGATGAGTTCAATCGATGCGCAAATGACCGGGGTTGAAGCAGAAGTGCCAGTATCACGCTCTTTTACAATAAGCAACATCCGGCGTACTGTGAAAAATAAATCGGCTGAAAACGCCGAGCTCTGTCAGAAGAATGGCAGCTTTCTAGTGTAAGAGCACCGCGCAAGAAAAGTTCGTTTTTCACGATAAACGTTAAAGGGTATTCGTCGTAAAAACTGAAATGTCTGTTCTTAACAGAAAAAAATTTTGTTGAATAATTCTGGGTAATGACTCAGCTATGCAACAGCAGATCATTCACAAGATAAAGGACTGAGGTCACCTGCCATAGAAAGCGAGGATGAGCAGAACGAAGAGAGATAATGGGATGGAACAGGGGAGGAGAAGGTCAAAAAATCCAACTACATCCCCTTCCCCTTCGTTTAGAATTATGTGCGTACAAGCTGTTTCAAAAAGAAGACCACTACCCGACACTGTCATACTCATTAATGAAACTCACCTTGACATTCTTCCTGCACGCTCTGCTTGACGCGTCCGAGTCGTCAGAGTCGGATGTTTCGGACGAATCGGCCAACAGTAGGTTGTCCACACAGATATCGTCATCGTACCCACGCGCACGACGCATCGCCAGTGTTGCGCGTAGCCTTTCCCGCTTAAGGCGCCGTCTCTCCGTACGCAAATCGTTCATTAAACGCCGCGTTTTACTCCGTAGTGCTTCATAGCTGCAAGCAATTCTGTTATCGCGCAAAAAAAAATATAGGCTAGGCCAAATGCTCTCACGACTAATTCGTTTACGAGCAGTGAGGACACTGCAATGGACCAAGGCCGATTAGACTGTATTTGCAATTGTAAAAGGGACCCTCCCTCCGTTGCGCGCCACGAACAAATAAACCAAACCACTTTTTTTTTTTCATTTTATGCGACAGCAAAAATGTTAAAAGGAAATGGACTGCAATTTTTGTATACGATTGCACTGCTCAAAAACAATTCAAACGCGTAATTTGCGGTTTAAACTCACAAGTGGTTTCGTTAAGAATTCAACGGCAAACACAATAATCACAGTTCACTCGCAACAAAACATTTCTGCCCTTCGACTTCACATCATAACGTTTATAAAATCATAGCCCATTTTCCAATCAACAAGTACGTTTACTACTTTGAATCCCTTCTTCGCCTACCCACTAATCTAACTGAAAAAAAAAATCGAAAATTGGTACCGCAGTCTGCTGAGTTCATCCTCTTCATCTTCCTCCAATTTGCGCTTGACTATCTCTTTCCTTCGTCTTGTCTCGTCATCAGCCTGCGTTGCTTTCTCGTCTTTCCCACTCGTACATGCACTCGTCACCTCGTTAATGCACGTTTCAGTGTGATCCTCGAATTGTCGATGGATCACCGCATCTCTCCCGCTCACCGCACTTACCGATTCTCTCGCACTATCGCCTTCATTCGATAGCTGAGTAATACAAGGACTCAAATTCACACTCGTTTCAACATTTGATTTACTTTCCGTTGGGGTCGGCAAAGGAACCTCGGAGATATCCATTACGACGGCCTCATCAACTACCATATCCGCGTTCTTCGCGACAGAAATCTCTGGCTTAGTCGCATCGACCACCGCTGCGTTACTCATTGGTATTACAGTAGCGCCCTTTTGTGTGGCTACTTCAGTCTCCTTCGCCATGACCAGATGTACACTTCCAACCATCTCCTCCGCTTCTTCGAATCCTGTTGCCTTCAAACCGCTTTCCATTCCTTCCGGTTGCGCATTTCCATTATCGTCTCGCTCTTCGGTTCTGCAAAAACCAGTCACTAATTACGAATGTCGGTCAAAACAATTCCACAATCCTAGAAGGCAACACCGGTCAGCAAATTATTACGTTTTCCATGAATGTTATGGAAAAAAAAGTTGTGTGACAAAATGCCGCTATCCTATCCGCAATGAATTGCAACAATAAGCACTGTCTTGCAGGAATTTCTCAGAAACATCATCTATTTCTATGACGACTTTGTAAAATCATTTGTGGAAAAGTCGATTTCCCTAAAAAGTGCTGACTGTGCTATGATAGAAAAAGACAGATATAACTTCGCCTTATGTGAATGCACGAAAGAACATTTGTAAAAACTAGTGCGCTTCCAGAGCCACTTCATTATTTGGTTGATGGCAAAATTCGCATTGCATCTACCCACCTTCCCTTTTTCGCTCATTATGAAACCAGCGATCTCAAACAATTCTAACGGTAACCCACAAAATTAAATTACAATGCAACAGCTTCATCATGCTCGACCGTTTGCCTCCTTTCCTTCTCAAGCGCACTCTTCAATTTTCTTTCTTTTTTCGCCTTTTTTCTCTCACGACGTCCTTTGACCTTCTCCTCCAACGGCTTCCACTTACTGACCACCGCCGTTTCGCTATTCTCCGACTCAACCATCTCGAAAAGAAACATGTGGTAAGGCTTTGTTTACAAACAAATTTAAGATATTAGTGATAAAGTAGTTCGGCAGCTGAAATTTAATACAACGGTAAAAATGAAAGTAGGGTATATATTTAAAGTGAAGTAAGGAATTGCAGTTAAATATACATGGCCAAACCATGATCTCGTTTAGATCACAATCGCGCATGTCTAACGTCACTGGGACCTCTACGCATTCTCGAAGCAAGCACAAGTTATACACAACAGCAAATCAATTTGTCACCTAGGCCACCACCATTCGGTTCCACGTTACGGTGTGTAGAAGACCTAAACCATGTAAAAGATCATCTAAGGTATGTATCAAATAGGATGGCCAGAAATTGTTTGCGATTTTGCATCGAAGTAAAAGCCAACCCAACTGGCCAACTGCGTTCCCTTGCTGAAATTTCCCCACCAGCATTCCCTCACCTCCAAACTAACATTGTTGTTTGGTGTGCGATCCATTTGACTAACGCTCACACAAAGTTGTTCATAAGTATTTCTTTGCACTTATAGCTAACCCTCACAAATTCCAAAATATAATTTTGCTCGGAGTGAGGACGAACTAATAAAAAAGGAGGCTGCACTCGTTGGAAAGCGATAAGTGCAATTCAGCAATGACGTCTGAACGTACGCGTTTTGCACTTATAGCTAACCCTCACAAATTCCAAAATATAATTTTGCTCGGAGTGAGGACGAACTAATAAAAAAGGAGGCTGCACTCGTTGGAAAGCGATAAGTGCAATTCAGCAATGACGTCTGAACGTACGCGTAGAAAGAACTGAGCATAAATTTGAGTCAAATGCCTACTTGTGATGCTGGATTTTCTTGTTGAGCAGATTCAATCGATCCGCCGACAACATCAGACCTCTCTTCTGATGGTGCGTTGAGAATTTCCATAGCCTGTATTCAAAGTTTGAAGTAAACCCATCATCCAAAAGCAAACCACTCAAACCTCCTTGTCTTTTTCGCATGAGGGGAAACTCTCCATCCCTACTAGCGGTATTCACGAATAACAAAACCTTGGGTTCTTTAAAGAATGGCCGCTAGAGTGTAGCTGTGAAAATGTTTAAAAAAAACAGTGGCTATGAAAAATATGAAAATTCATTTATACTATTTTTTTTCTTCGCAATTATGAAGCAATCGGTGATTTCCACCTTTTCACATCGCTTACCACTTTGCTTCTCACCAACTTCCGGCTCCTATGCCACTTCATTCTAGAAAAACACCCCCGCCATAAGTGTTTCAAAATGTTACTGCATATAACGTAAAACAAATACCGCCTGAAAGTGTCTGGATGCTTGCACGCTTCGGCGCGGTCCGTCAGTGGAGTCGAATTCTTTTTTTAGTTTGACGAAACTCTCGGCCATCGTCGGATTTGACGTGAACGTTATTATTGGTGATGACGTCGTTTCACATATGAATTTCGAGCAATATATCTGTATCGAAAATGAATGATTTCGGTTATAAAACATTACAAATTACGGTAATTGCAAAAGTTTTAGGAACAGAATCGACCAAGTAAATAAAGATTACCAAACGCCCAGAATAATTTCTGGCTACAAGCAAAATGGAATAGAAATGCAAGCACATTCACAGATTCCAAGTGCAACATCAAACAAGACTTACGTCGAGTGGCTGAAGTGGATATGCTCGAAAAAAAAATTATTACAACGTACTACTCACCACATCTTCTTATAAAAAGATCATTTCGTTACTAGCTATACTAAACGATCTTCGATTCATCATTTTCGTTTGGCCACCATACTAATTTCAAAAAAAAAAGATCCGTAGGGACCGATAATAAAGATAAGATGCAGTGACTGGGGCACATCATACTGTTCTCGCTGAAGTTATTCCATCTCTCTCATATCGCCGTAACAAATTTCTAAAAAAATTTAAATATTCGTACTCAAATATTTCAATCCACTCCTCAGTGATTCCTATATATGCAGCTAAAATTGATACCACAAAAAAATACTCTGCAAAAAGATTTCACTATTCTAAGAGAACGTCCATATAAGCGTGATTTGATGGCAAGGAAGTGATTTTAAAAAGTGATATTCCTTTCAGAATAAATTGGTGAAGATGAAAATGATGGTATAAGATATCGTTTGTTGCAATCGATTATGCTATGCAAGACCTGATATTCAAATTATTTTTGTTGCAGTGATATTCAGCATTTGCTTATTTCAAAACGGACTGAATGTGATATTCGTTGAGCATTTTCTTTGTAAACGTAATCACATAAATGATTAAAAAGACAATTATCGAGGGAGAAAAAACTTATCAATTGATAACAAACAATTACAGCCGCACATTGGACTGCAGTTGACAGGAAAAACGAGGAAAATTTCATGAAGCCATTCCATGTTTCCAGAAATTCACATCGTAAGATGAAAAGGCGACATTTTTGCCTTCTATTGGCCACTTCCCTCAGAAAGTCTCCTTAGCACTGCCCCTTTTTCGTTAAATCGCTCTCCTTTTTGGTGATGTGATAGCACTGATTTTTTACCTTCGGCGATGTCACACCACTGCTGTCATTACCGTCTGAACGTACGCGTAGAAAGAACTGAGCATAAATTTGAGTCAAATGCCTACTTGTGATGCTGGATTTTCTTGTTGAGCAGATTCAATCGATCCGCCGACAACATCAGACCTCTCTTCTGATGGTGCGTTGAGAATTTCCATAGCCTGTATTCAA
Organism: Toxocara canis; assembly: GCA_000803305.1. NCBI lineage: Eukaryota > Metazoa > Nematoda > Chromadorea > Rhabditida > Toxocaridae > Toxocara > Toxocara canis. Next base: position 844,820 of record JPKZ01003092.1, on the reverse strand, counting down.
AGTTTGAAGTAAACCCATCATCCAAAAGCAAACCACTCAAACCTCCTTGTCTTTTTCGCATGAGGGGAAACTCTCCATCCCTACTAGCGGTATTCACGAATAACAAAACCTTGGGTTCTTTAAAGAATGGCCGCTAGAGTGTAGCTGTGAAAATGTTTAAAAAAAACAGTGGCTATGAAAAATATGAAAATTCATTTATACTATTTTTTTTCTTCGCAATTATGAAGCAATCGGTGATTTCCACCTTTTCACATCGCTTACCACTTTGCTTCTCACCAACTTCCGGCTCCTATGCCACTTCATTCTAGAAAAACACCCCCGCCATAAGTGTTTCAAAATGTTACTGCATATAACGTAAAACAAATACCGCCTGAAAGTGTCTGGATGCTTGCACGCTTCGGCGCGGTCCGTCAGTGGAGTCGAATTCTTTTTTTAGTTTGACGAAACTCTCGGCCATCGTCGGATTTGACGTGAACGTTATTATTGGTGATGACGTCGTTTCACATATGAATTTCGAGCAATATATCTGTATCGAAAATGAATGATTTCGGTTATAAAACATTACAAATTACGGTAATTGCAAAAGTTTTAGGAACAGAATCGACCAAGTAAATAAAGATTACCAAACGCCCAGAATAATTTCTGGCTACAAGCAAAATGGAATAGAAATGCAAGCACATTCACAGATTCCAAGTGCAACATCAAACAAGACTTACGTCGAGTGGCTGAAGTGGATATGCTCGAAAAAAAAATTATTACAACGTACTACTCACCACATCTTCTTATAAAAAGATCATTTCGTTACTAGCTATACTAAACGATCTTCGATTCATCATTTTCGTTTGGCCACCATACTAATTTCAAAAAAAAAAGATCCGTAGGGACCGATAATAAAGATAAGATGCAGTAACTGGGGCACATCATACTGTTCTCGCTGAAGTTATTCCATCTCTCTCATATCGCCGTAACAAATTTCTAAAAAAATTTAAATATTCGTACTCAAATATTTCAATCCACTCCTCAGTGATTCCTATATATGCAGCTAAAATTGATACCACAAAAAAATACTCTGCAAAAAGATTTCACTATTCTAAGAGAACGTCCATATAAGCGTGATTTGATGGCAAGGAAGTGATTTTAAAAAGTGATATTCCTTTCAGAATAAATTGGTGAAGATGAAAATGATGGTATAAGATATCGTTTGTTGCAATCGATTATGCTATGCAAGACCTGATATTCAAATTATTTTTGTTGCAGTGATATTCAGCATTTGCTTATTTCAAAACGGACTGAATGTGATATTCGTTGAGCATTTTCTTTGTAAACGTAATCACATAAATGATTAAAAAGACAATTATCGAGGGAGAAAAAACTTATCAATTGATAACAAACAATTACAGCCGCACATTGGACTGCAGTTGACAGGAAAAACGAGGAAAATTTCATGAAGCCATTCCATGTTTCCAGAAATTCACATCGTAAGATGAAAAGGCGACATTTTTGCCTTCTATTGGCCACTTCCCTCAGAAAGTCTCCTTAGCACTGCCCCTTTTTCGTTAAATCGCTCTCCTTTTTGGTGATGTGATAGCACTGATTTTTTACCTTCGGCGATGTCACACCACTGCTGTCATTACCGACCTTCGTCGTTTCACCATTCTTTGCATTCGCATCCCATTTCGGACCAATAAACACAACGCTTAATCCATCCGACTCATCCACAAATGACCTTAACAAAGACTCAATCCCACAACAAAACATGTATGTTAATTCCGCGATCTTATTCATAACCGAACTTGCTTCGCAATAAAAGTGAAATGTTTTGAATGCTCGCGAAAAGTGCTCAAAAATTCAGTCAAAATAAACCGTTCCTTCCACTCTTCGCAAGTTCCTCTACCGCCTACAATGGTAGCATTTCTTCTCCCACAATGGTGCTGCAAGGAAATTATCACCATTTCTTTATCCATGAACGCACCTCGTTTCCGGTTCACTATGCTTCCGAATTCACCTCCAACAGATGCATTTGTTATGAAAAAGTATGATGTACTTTCCTTTCAACAATGACTTTTTGGTATATGAGACCATTAAAATTTTCAAACATCCACATTTATTCGAAAAAAAATATTAAAATAATTGACGAAACGAATTTCTTAGGAGGAAACTATCTGTTCCGTAAATAAATTCCTGCATCAGAAGCAGGACAGAGCACAGATAACTTACTCGATGTTCTCCAACACTGTCGACTGAAACAAGCAGAGAGCATTCATTTAGACAAACGCGCTTATAAAATTTTAAAACAAACGCATTCGAATATGATGCCCGTAAGATACTATTCGGTTATAATTCTTTAAAGATGCCCCACAAGCTGCCATAAATTTCGAATCGTTTCTCTCTATGCATCTCTACTCGCTTGCATTCGTGTTGGCAACAAGCAGCAAATCGATGGTTTCTACTGAACAAGTTTTGTGCAAACGAAGAAAGAGTGGCCGAGTTTTTTTAAAACTTTCCGAATACTCTAGAATAATCTCTCCTTCCCAAGACTTTCAAAAGCTTCATTTTTTTTTTGCTTTCAAATCGACGTAGAAATAGGCGAACTTTCATAAAATTTGGGATCAGCAGTGAGCATAGGACCGATCAACGCGTCATTATTGCATTCATTCAGCTACAAGGAAAAGGAAACATTCTTACTAATCTCAGCTGTCAATATAGCAATATCACTAAAATGCGTTTAATGATAAAAGCATTAAAAAATCATCAGCATCAATGAACACATGTCAAAACGGTAAACACTAGAAGACGAAAATAAAGATGCTATTCATATCAAAAAGCACTGAGTGGAAAAGCGCGTTTGGAAAGTTTTGTACAAGTTAACATGAACTGCAGTTAGCGATTCCAAAACGATCGCCTACTACGCTGTGCTCCTCTAATGCCAGCTAGCTATTCGCATATAGAATGCTGAAAACGACATTCAATGAATGAAACTAATGACGATTAGAACGAATCATACTGCAGTGTGATAACAGTAGAACGTTCAATATGATAACTACTTTAATCATGCGTTCAACTTCTTAAGGTCACCGTCATTATGCGCTCATACAATGCGTCACTACTATGCCGTTTCTGAGAGATAACTTATCATATTCGGAAATAATGCAGTCATTCCCGTCCAAATTTCGTTTTTCTTCCAGTTAATTTCGCTTTGCAGCTAAAAATATACCTGTACGCCGTTGGTACTGTGTGCGGCGAAGATCTGTAAAATACTGCTATAAACACTACTGACCCGTTTCATTTGCAAGCGAATTCCCAGTGGAATAAAGGAAATTTCAACAAAAATATTCGAGAACTGCAAAACCATAAACATTTTTCTGCAATCACAGCTCCCGTTCGATTTCCCACGAAATGCAAAACTACTCCCGACTAGCAAAGATTGAAACATACACGCGCATAATTATGGAAGTGTTACTTCCACAGACATTCTATATTTCTTGATGTAATTTTATATCAACACTAAAAATTTAGTCGAGGAGAGTAAAGGGGAAAAAAGGGTACATATTCAAAGTGAGAGTAATAACGTTTACCCGAGGTGTAAAAGTAGCCTTCACTCGTTCGCCACCCAACTCTTTTTGGAGGAAATTAATTTCAGGAAATCATACTTCGGTGACGGGTCCTGTTCGAGAATTTCGCCTGGCTCTATTCCATCTAATTCATTGACATCCTCTTTTTCATCTCGCATATCTTTCTCGCGTTCGCTGCCCGAATTCTTGATTTTCTTCTTTCGTCTTTTCCTCTTTTTCTTATTATCCCCCTTGTCCTGAAAAACGCTCCTCACAACTACTCCTCTCGCACATCCTCACAAACTTTTATATCAGGATTATCTCTTCAAAACCATATGCAAAACAGTAAAACGACAGCATGTTATTCTGAGATTTTCCCACACGACGTTAATTCGAACCTTCGAAGAGGAAAATGCCTCTCGAAAATTTTCGACGCCTTCTATTCGATGAATATAAGGCCAATATATACAAGGGCTTCAGTAAAGGAAATAATCGACTACAGACGCTAATAATATAATAACTTGGCCATCTTCTAGCCAACTACGATTCCATTCTCTCCATCTTCATAGAAACACCTTCTGGGAACTCGAAAATACCCACAAGCTTACAAAGAGAGCTTTCAACGTGAGAGACGAATCTATGGTCTTTGGTCCATATTTACCGATTGATTCAATGACTCGCAATCATGACACTACTATCCTCTACGACTCCAATGTGTGCTATATTCATCCTCTACTAGTGATGCCATCGTACCAAAAAGTATAATACTTTTCGTACTGTACTTGTACTTATACCAGGTATAGTACAGTATCGTACCAAATTTAAAACCGCAAGCAGAACATAAGTACAGTACAGTGTGATTTTTCGAGGTGTGGTACAAGTACAGTATCCTGGCGATTTTTTGGGAAAAAGTACAATACATCGTAGCAAATTTTGACTGTACTTGTACTTAAAATGCACTTCACTCGCGGGAGATGCAGATTATCGTACCGCGCTCCTACAGTTTTAAACTTCATCGTTGGTTCCCGACGCTTCGCGACAGTTGACTGATGGCAAGGAATTACTCAGTTGAGAACCTGGGATCGAACTTTTCTATCTTAGATATTCAACAATGTCAATTGGGGCGAAGGATTGACATTGTTGAATATTTAAGATAGAAAAGTTGTTGAGTATCTACGTCCTCACTCGCAAGTGTTGTTATAGTGCTAAGTTTTGTTACAGTCCTTAAGTTTTTGCTGTATAATTTCTTTATAAGGAGATCTAGTTCCGTATAGTAGGTTCGCGGCGTTCGTTTGTTTTGCGTTCTCTTTGATTTGTGGACGAAACAAGTTTATACTAGATTATTTTACATAGCATTCATTTTGATGTGAGCAAATGTGTTCCTCGTTAAAAGACGGCATGTATTGGGCACCATCTGGGATACCGCACGTCTTACAATTGCGGATGTATGAAAACAAATG
>JPKZ01003092.1:826392-837434 GCA_000803305.1 Toxocara canis | reverse complement strand
GGGTTTGGTTTGAAGAGACTGAACGGACGTCACGATGCGAAGACTTAAACGAGGCTACCTTAAAATCCTGAACATCGTGGGCATCATCCTCAATATAATATACAGAGTGGCAACTGACTCAGGCGCAAACATAGTGTGCGCTTTCAAAAATGAGTACGAGGTGCTGCACGATGAAACAGGAAACACAGGCTGCGAAGATGTAACAGCAGTAAGCATCTGAAGCGGCGAAGATGACAACGCTTCTACTTGCTCCGACGGTGACCTGCTTGACTTCGGCGAGGACGAAATTGACGATTTCGAAGAGGCGGACAGAAAAATTGGGCTCCATATGCGATTTCCGAAAAGACTGAGTTGCATGGCTCAGCACGGCTCACACGCTGCAGCTAGCGCTGGCAGGCGGTCTGAAGGCGTCCGGATGCCATGCGGAGGTCGATGCGCTGATAAGGGTGGTAGGGAAGTTCAGGAAGACACGGCTAGCGGCTGAACGGCTCCAAGCAAGGTCCGGGCTGAACTTAATAATGCCCTGCAGCATCCACTGGAACTGCGGATGCTGCAGGGCATTATTAAGGACATGATTCCTTTTTCATATAAGTTTTGCCAGGCGTTCTTTTTCGCCGTTTCACCACTGGTCATTATCTTCTGTCCGTTGGCTCGCACAGTTTTGCTTTATTTCACTTATCAATAAAGTAATCTATGCTCTTTTGTTCATGCATGGCAAGAAGAACTACAGGTACGAAAAGTACAGTATTGGTATTGTACTTTTTGGGCCAAAATACTTTGTACAGTATCGTGCCATGTTTCGGCCGCCAAGCACAGTATAGGTACGGTACGATCCGTTTTTCAGTGGGTGGTATTTGTTCAGTATAATACCATTTTTCGAAGGGAAGTACAAGTACAGTATTCTACCAAAAAATCTGGCACGATGGCATCACTATCCTCTACTAATAGCCAAAAGGACAAAAGAGAATATCCAACGAGTTAAGTCCGATTCCATATATGCAAAAAGTTCAAATATAGCTTTAATACTCAAGCTCCGATCCCTTTAGCATTACATCCCATTTTTCTCAAAAAAAGACGCAAGTTTTCTTAATAATTGAGCATTTATGACGGTTACCTTTCTGGAGTTGGTTTCCTTTGCAATATTCGTTATTTCACTAATTTCCGATTCATCCTCCTTGGGAATTTCTTCCGGTGGCTGAGGACCGTACCTTAAATAAATTCTACCACAAACATTATTAATAATAAACGTTACTGTAATGATTTGTCAGGATCTTCGTTCAATCTCATCATCAGTCCCATCTCTGCCCATTTAGTTTTCCAACACTGTAAGAAAATTAGCCTAACCCCTCAAAGCAGTTACTAGCAACCCATTTCGAACATTACAAATGCTCGGTAAGTTCAATATAAGTTGGGTGATTAAAACTCTCTACCAAAGCCCATTTTTAAATACTGCGATAAAGGCGGTGAGTAGTAAGAATTATTCGAAGGGAAAAAACCATATAAACATGAGCTTCTGCTTTATTCACGAATTTGATGCAATTCTCTCAAAGCGATTTTCAAAATCAAACGATTTCGCATCTGAAATCTCGCAAAACACTCATCGATTACTGTACAAATCCTGATGAAAAGAAGAACACAAATTTGGTTCACGGACCAAACCCAATGGAACGGTGTCGTGGAAATGAAAACGAACAGAGAGCGGCTTATGACACATCAATCAATGCTCGCTCAATGTCATTAAACCAGTATTTTGCCGTCTGCTCACTAAACTATGCGATTGCAGTCGACAAACAACATCGAGCAATGGTCTTCCTCGTTCCGTCAACTCTCTTTTACGTAAATAACTGCGGAAATAATAATTACGTATTATTAACAATAGATGCCATTAGAATGCATAGCTATTGCTTCATAAATAACAATATAACTTATTGCTTGCTTCGCTTCAGTAGAGGCTGTCAATTTTTCATGACCCAGCGCCGTGCCCTTCCCCTTCCGCTCCTCAAAGCACTCAGTTTAGATCGTTACAACGGCGGATCCAGGTTGAGGACCCTTTGTTCGGAATAAGGGAAAGTGCCGGCATATCGAGAACTCTTGAAATGATAGGTTAGCAGATTCAAATGTACTGAGACTAATAAATGTAAAGATGCGGAACATCCGTTCTCAACTCTGTGAATAGCACAATCCCTCGCCCCCTTCCCTCATTCTGCATGTTTTTCTTCGGAAATGTTCCACGTCATACATGCAAACTTACGAATCAGGCCCTCGCCGTTCTTTCTCGGATGTGTCTGCAGCATTACCCACCGATCCAACTCGGATCGCCCGCACTGCTTCTGAAGCATCCCCTTCGCTGCGCATTTCCATCTGCACTTTAGCGCTATTCTCCTTCCTTCGCCTATAATAAAGTTAGCTAAAGAGAGTAATCTTGAAGTTTGATTCGCTCCTTCGAATTTTTAATTAGACTGCATCCTGTTGTATACATGTACGACAATATCGTAAAGTCTTGAACAGACATACGTTTATCCTAGGGAATCATATGACTTTCTAAAACAATCTAATGCTAAAATTTTCTGTTCACAGTTGATGGCCGTAAAGAATTAATCCGTCTGCTATTCATTTCGCAGGCAAACGCTGGCTTCATTAGTGTTTCCTTTCGCATTCCACTAATTAGGTTCCACAAATATCGTTTCGATGCTATATGTCCCACATTTACATATCTTCATCGAGCACGATACATTCTGAAAAACAGTTACTGTTCAGAGAACAGCCACCAACATATACTACATTTTCACAGTGTCATAAGCAGTGGTTGCTTCTCAGTGTTCATAACAACAGTTCCCCAGTATTACCCGATATAGTCATAAGCAAAAAAAAAATGATGGGAAAGTGTGTGCACTGTTTTGCACTATACGATCGCACAGTACAATATCAATATCGAACAAGTAGTAGAGTACGATTGTTGCCTTTGCCGTCTAATGGATTTCTCATTCGCCGCTACTAATCTATGCGTTTGCGAAATCTTTATATAGCAAAATAAGGGAGAGTATTTGTATCATAAATGTGAGCATAGGAAAGAGGAAAGAGATGACGAGGAAAAGGCATGAAGCAAGCATCAAATGCCACGAAAGCAGCATAGCAGCTTCAGTTCAAAAGCGATCAGCTATCATATGCCCAGTACAAAATTTGCTTTAAAATGCCGGTAATGCTGTGAGCTTATCCTCTTTCCACGAAACCAAACATTCTCACTAAGAACAGTTCCATAACAACCCTCACAACATGTTGTCGCCCCAGCCCCCCAGCCATGCAATGCTACGATTAAACTCGATCGCCTCCGCGCTAACATCACCGGTTAGCTCGGATATTTTGCTTCTTGAAACTATATTCTTGATTTTTTTTCAAGATTTTTTCCGTAATTAACTTCAACTAACCTCGTCGAAGAATGTTTTCGGTTCTTCTTCTTCTTTTTTTTCCGTTTCTTATCTTTCTGCTTCTTCACTTTTTCTATCTGCCCAACATTTTCAGATTTTTCCATTAAACTCCTGCAACTGAAGGCCGTACTATAATGAATGAGTGTCGGTAAGCTCAAGCGTAAAGAAAGAAAATTAAGTATTTAGCACCTCATCGAACATATCATGGAAACCTGAAAGTGTGCTGTTTAGCAGGATTCAGAAATCGGTCCGCTCAAACACTACCATGCCATACAAATAGACGAACTAATAAGCTGAAGTCTGATGGTTTTTGAGTCGATATCACTGAAGCGTCTAAATACGCCGAAATGCCAAAATATATACTTGAAACTACGCGGACCGGGAAAGCGCTTATTTATTTGCAGCGGCTGCAGAACCGGCGATAACGCCTCGAAAAGGGCGAATAGTAATGAACGGATGAGGTAGTGCAGATGAACAAAAGGTAAAAATGAAATGGTAAAAAGTAATGACCAACATTTCGCTAAGTGAATCGATTGTTTTGATTGATGACTTCAGCTTGCTGGTGTCATCGCTGCGAATCGATGTAAGGTTACTGGCCGCGGCAGTTGAAGACTTCTGATATGATTTACTCTTTGGATTGCGTAACCTTGCATCGCCTCGAGTATCACTGGAGCCGTGCGCAGATGCGCTTGAATCAGCTCTACAAGGGGAGTGACTAGCAGAACGTCCACGACTAGAACGACCCGAGCTAGCACTTCGAGAGCGACGTCTCGACGACCAATGCTCTCGAGATATCGAATGATCGCACACAGTACTACGACGAGAGGTCGAATAATCACGCGATCTTGACCTTCGCCTACTTGATGAACGTTCCCAATGGCTGCGGTCAGATGAGCGTCCCCGATACGGAGAGCGCTCTCGACTCGAAGACCTGAACAATAATTAGCGATGAATTCGAGAAAAAAAATGAAGTAATTAAGAGGAAACCAAAAAAACAATTAGGTGTCATCTGAATTTACTAAGGCTGCTCGCACCAGTATGCAATTAGTCAGAGATGCCTTTATTCGTTTTGTGCTGATTTCCACAAATTGATAATTAACACTTTTTGATTACGTGGACGGCATATGGTACGAGGCAAACGAGAAAGCTAAGAAAGTAATGTGGCGCTTAACAAACACTTCCAAAAAGCAAATGGGGCAGCCCTCTGCGCATTAAATAAAATACGCTTCACTTTTAATAAAAATCGAAGATTAGAAACTGTGGAAAAAAAAAAAGAAAAAGTGAATTTGCGGCAATAAACAATTCGCATTACGCATTATACTGATTATTAATAATAAACGTTACTGTAATGATTTGTCAGGATCTTCGTTCAATCTCATCATCAGTCCCATCTCTGCCCATTTAGTTTTCCAACACTGTAAGAAAATTAGCCTAACCCCTCAAAGCAGTTACTAGCAACCCATTTCGAACATTACAAATGCTCGGTAAGTTCAATATAAGTTGGGTGATTAAAACTCTCTACCAAAGCCCATTTTTAAATACTGCGATAAAGGCGGTGAGTAGTAAGAATTATTCGAAGGGAAAAAACCATATAAACATGAGCTTCTGCTTTATTCACGAATTTGATGCAATTCTCTCAAAGCGATTTTCAAAATCAAACGATTTCGCATCTGAAATCTCGCAAAACACTCATCGATTACTGTACAAATCCTGATGAAAAGAAGAACACAAATTTGGTTCACGGACCAAACCCAATGGAACGGTGTCGTGGAAATGAAAACGAACAGAGAGCGGCTTATGACACATCAATCAATGCTCGCTCAATGTCATTAAACCAGTATTTTGCCGTCTGCTCACTAAACTATGCGATTGCAGTCGACAAACAACATCGAGCAATGGTCTTCCTCGTTCCGTCAACTCTCTTTTACGTAAATAACTGCGGAAATAATAATTACGTATTATTAACAATAGATGCCATTAGAATGCATAGCTATTGCTTCATAAATAACAATATAACTTATTGCTTGCTTCGCTTCAGTAGAGGCTGTCAATTTTTCATGACCCAGCGCTGTGCCCTTCCCCTTCCGCTCCTCAAAGCACTCAGTTTAGATCGTTACAACAGCGGATCCAGGTTGAGGACCCTTTGTTCGGAATAAGGGAAAGTGCCGGCATATCGAGAACTCTTGAAATGATAGGTTAGCAGATTCAAATGTACTGAGACTAATAAATGTAAAGATGCGGAACATCCGTTCTCAACTCTGTGAATAGCACAATCCCTCGCCCCCTTCCCTCATTCTGCATGTTTTTCTTCGGAAATGTTCCACGTCATACATGCAAACTTACGAATCAGGCCCTCGCCGTTCTTTCTCGGATGTGTCTGCAGCATTACCCACCGATCCAACTCGGATCGCCCGCACTGCTTCTGAAGCATCCCCTTCGCTGCGCATTTCCATCTGCACTTTAGCGCTATTCTCCTTCCTTCGCCTATAATAAAGTTAGCTAAAGAGAGTAATCTTGAAGTTTGATTCGCTCCTTCGAATTTTTAATTAGACTGCATCCTGTTGTATACATGTACGACAATATCGTAAAGTCTTGAACAGACATACGTTTATCCTAGGGAATCATATGACTTTCTAAAACAATCTAATGCTAAAATTTTCTGTTCACAGTTGATGGCCGTAAAGAATTAATCCGTCTGCTATTCATTTCGCAGGCAAACGCTGGCTTCATTAGTGTTTCCTTTCGCATTCCACTAATTAGGTTCCACAAATATCGTTTCGATGCTATATGTCCCACATTTACATATCTTCATCGAGCACGATACATTCTGAAAAACAGTTACTGTTCAGAGAACAGCCACCAACATATACTACATTTTCACAGTGTCATAAGCAGTGGTTGCTTCTCAGTGTTCATAACAACAGTTCCCCAGTATTACCCGATATAGTCATAAGCAAAAAAAAAATGATGGGAAAGTGTGTGCACTGTTTTGCACTATACGATCGCACAGTACAATATCAATATCGAACAAGTAGTAGAGTACGATTGTTGCCTTTGCCGTCTAATGGATTTCTCATTCGCCGCTACTAATCTATGCGTTTGCGAAATCTTTATATAGCAAAATAAGGGAGAGTATTTGTATCATAAATGTGAGCATAGGAAAGAGGAAAGAGATGACGAGGAAAAGGCATGAAGCAAGCATCAAATGCCACGAAAGCAGCATAGCAGCTTCAGTTCAAAAGCGATCAGCTATCATATGCCCAGTACAAAATTTGCTTTAAAATGCCGGTAATGCTGTGAGCTTATCCTCTTTCCACGAAACCAAACATTCTCACTAAGAACAGTTCCATAACAACCCTCACAACATGTTGTCGCCCCAGCCCCCCAGCCATGCAATGCTACGATTAAACTCGATCGCCTCCGCGCTAACATCACCGGTTAGCTCGGATATTTTGCTTCTTGAAACTATATTCTTGATTTTTTTTCAAGATTTTTTCCGTAATTAACTTCAACTAACCTCGTCGAAGAATGTTTTCGGTTCTTCTTCTTCTTTTTTTTCCGTTTCTTATCTTTCTGCTTCTTCACTTTTTCTATCTGCCCAACATTTTCAGATTTTTCCATTAAACTCCTGCAACTGAAGGCCGTACTATAATGAATGAGTGTCGGTAAGCTCAAGCGTAAAGAAAGAAAATTAAGTATTTAGCACCTCATCGAACATATCATGGAAACCTGAAAGTGTGCTGTTTAGCAGGATTCAGAAATCGGTCCGCTCAAACACTACCATGCCATACAAATAGACGAACTAATAAGCTGAAGTCTAATGGTTTTTGAGTCGATATCACTGAAGCGTCTAAATACGCCGAAATGCCAAAATATATACTTGAAACTACGCGGACCGGGAAAGCGCTTATTTATTTGCAGCGGCTGCAGAACCGGCGATAACGCCTCGAAAAGGGCGAATAGTAATGAACGGATGAGGTAGTGCAGATGAACAAAAGGTAAAAATGAAATGGTAAAAAGTAATGACCAACATTTCGCTAAGTGAATCGACTGTTTTGATTGATGACTTCAGCTTGCTGGTGTCATCGCTGCGAATCGATGTAAGGTTACTGGCCGCGGCAGTTGAAGACTTCTGATATGATTTACTCTTTGGATTGCGTAACCTTGCATCGCCTCGAGTATCACTGGAGCCGTGCGCAGATGCGCTTGAATCAGCTCTACAAGGGGAGTGACTAGCAGAACGTCCACGACTAGAACGACCCGAGCTAGCACTTCGAGAGCGACGTCTCGACGACCAATGCTCTCGAGATATCGAGTGATCGCACACAGTACTACGACGAGAGGTCGAATAATCACGCGATCTTGACCTTCGCCTACTTGATGAACGTTCCCAATGGCTGCGGTCAGATGAGCGTCCCCGATACGGAGAGCGCTCTCGACTCGAAGACCTGAACAATAATTAGCGATGAATTCGAGAAAAAAAATGAAGTAATTAAGAGGAAACCAAAAAAACAATTAGGTGTCATCTGAATTTACTAAGGCTGCTCGCACCAGTATGCAATTAGTCAGAGATGCCTTTATTCGTTTTGTGCTGATTTCCACAAATTGATAATTAACACTTTTTGATTACGTGGACGGCATATGGTACGAGGCAAACGAGAAAGCTAAGAAAGTAATGTGGCGCTTAACAAACACTTCCAAAAAGCAAATGGGGCAGCCCTCTGCGCATTAAATAAAATACGCTTCACTTTTAATAAAAATCGAAGATTAGAAACTGTGGAAAAAAAAAAGAAAAAGTGAATTTGCGGCAATAAACAATTCGCATTACGACATTATACTGTTTTCGAATAAAGGTAGATTTTCTGGGAAGAGGGGGAGAAAGGAGTGGAGAGATGAAGAATAAGAAAGAAGGATGAGAGTCTGGCATTTAGCGCCAGAACTGATCACGTTAACATGCTAACAACTAATACATGCGATCAAGGTCATATTATTAGGAAAACAATAAATAAACGAAGCCTTCTGATCATCTGAATAGCAAAGTAAACAAAATAGCCAAAATGAGGTCAACGCGTATAAAGGTCAACAGAACCCATTAGAAAAGATTACCTAAGTAAAATAACCTAGAGGGGTAAAAACGAAGCGTAAAACCTTAAGTCCAACAATAAACGAATAGCTCGACACCCACAATTCATCCCAAAATTAAAGCTTCGCATACTTACCAGCACCTCGAAATCCCACTGCTATTATAGCTTTTGTAGCTTTCCGATCTGTACGACCTGGAAGTGGATAACACCGTACGACGTCTAACAGGCAGCGCCCAAGCGCTATGTGCGTGATGCTGTCTTCGAACATAGACCAGTAAAATCAAACATAGACAAATCCATCCGCAGCCCCTCTCCCCCTCCCCTCACCCCACTCAGCTCTGAGGGCCGGGAGAAGAAAGACTCCCTTTCGTCTGCCAATCGACTTGTCCTAAAATGTCTATTAGGACCAGTTTGAGCCAGCTAATCGGTTTCCCGCACCCGTCACCTGTAGCCGACGAAAACTGCACGGCGAGGATGCTTATGTACGGCCAACTAGGAAATAATCCGTTAGCGTCAAAACGTTATCAACTCCCATTTCGTCTTTCTTAGCTGATCAGATTGCACTATTCAGGCTCAATCATTGTACTACAGCCGATTTTCAACAAGAACTGAAGAAACGAAGACCGCTTTATTTGTGCGCGTTTACAATTACGATGCATGTATTTACTCAGTCTAAGCATGAAGCACCGCCCCATTCATCTTTTTTCACCATAAGTTTTTAGTTCATGGATGCCTGCGCTATAAACGCTATCTGGAAACTGCCTTAATCGCGTTCGGTGCGCAACACTTCGTTTGTGTTTTATATGATCTTTGGGCCATACAAACATTCGAAAAAAAAAACAGAAAAAGCACCGATATGCAAATACATAAGAACGCAGGGTGCAATTCGAGCAAATATTGTGTTACGATAATTTTAAAATGCACAGTAATTTATGCGTTCATTCAACAGTTAAGAATCAAACGCTAGATCAGTAAGCAGTTCATGCTAAAAGTCCACAGTGCACTGCGATGAACTATCGCGTTAAGCGACTGAAGCGTTACTCCGTCTAACGCCCCTCTCTCACCTCCAGCCTTCTGCAAGAAGTGAAGAGCAAAACTTGAAACTGAAACAGCCATCCCCTTCTATAAATGACACTCTGCACCACATATGATACTTTACTTCCACTGAATTGACTTTTGTTTGGCACTGGAACAAAAGTTTTATGCAGCAAATGCGAGAAACTGTTCAGATATTACACGAAAGCCGCAAATTGCGATGGCAGAACAATTGAGATTTTATAGATTCAGTGCAAAATTAGCAAAAGCTGGCAGATCGATGGCCCATGTGGGACAACTTTCAGATCCACTAAACCGAGAACATGATAACAAATGTAATGCTATAAATTACCTGCCACGTTTCTGTGCAGAACGCTCACGAATATAGCGTCGAGTTCTGCTTGAAGACCTTTCTCTTCTGGAGTAGCGACCTCTGAACGAGCGTTCACGACTTCTTGAGCTATACCGGGGAGATGATCTACTCCGACGGGATGATGAAGCATGCCGTCGTGAGGAATGAGAACGGTAACACGGCGAATAGGAATCTGAGCGACTTCGCGAATCTCGATGTCTGTAACTCCTGAAACTGCCGTGAAGTGACGATACGGCTTGTCTAGTTTGGAGACAAGATTCTGATAGTGGTCGTGATCGTCGCCTATCTGGCTGAGAGATTGGTTAGCTAGTTTTGAATATGGCCAATACTTTTATGCTGGAAAACAATAAGAGATATAAAGCGAAGAAAGACAAAAGTCGAAATCGACAAATCACACTAATGGTTAGGACTACTGTCCATTAAAAAAAAAAAATTACTGAAGCGTTCTTAGTAACGCTTCCATATTTCTCAGTCTTTCATTACTCTTACTTCAAAAAGGTAAATTACTAATCTTATCACTAGATTTAACGGCGTTTTTATCCACAACATACCTGAAAACCAGATAGTGACCCCCCCGCACACACTCTCAGCCAGAAGCAATCGAGCCGACTCTACGCCCACCTAAACGTTAGAAACGTCGAGTCGGTTCGCATGAAATCATTCTAAACCGCACCTGTAACTTCTTTCCGAGTCCAGTCTATCATGATCTATTGAGTGTCCGCGATGAGATGAACTCGACTTACGACGTGATGAAGAGCGCCCACTTCGCCGACGGTCCCCGCTACTCGAACGCGAATATCGCCGCTAAAGTTCGCGAAAAATGTTATTGTTTTCAGGGAACAAAAGGGAATAATTCAAGTTACAGTGCTACTGATGGAACTGCAAGACAGACAAGCAGAGATAAACGTATACATACACAAACATACAGAGACGAGATACCGACATTATGCGCTTTGCGAATTAAAAATCTCTCAAAGCACATTAAAGAACTAAAAAATATGATGATACGATACGACGAGGAACATTGAAGGTCGCCTTTGCGAACAAAATGTTGCTTTGTAGCATTAGTCTGCTACGATCTACAAGAAAATGTAACAGCTCGCCCCGCCCCCTCCTCCCCTCCAC
>JPKZ01003092.1:809413-826264 GCA_000803305.1 Toxocara canis | reverse complement strand
TGATTTCAAGTGAGCCCTTCTCATATAGCTTATTTTGAAGACCTAAACATGCTGCTAAACAATCGTTGTCGAATCTTGTAATCGTGATCTGCCAGTGTCAAATGAACATCCCAATATCATATGATGATAGCTGTACAAAAACACCTCGATCAATATCTTGCAAGTTAAAAGGCGTTGAGAAATGAAATGTAAAAGCACACACCTTCTCCCCATCCCCTTCCCTCCTCCTTACAAAGTTCGTCCAAAATTTACGCAAGCAACGATATTTATGGATAGATGCTGATTTATTCTTTAAACCGCTGTTAGATATGTTAAAAAAGAAAGCGAACAAAACGACGAAACGCATCCAAACCTCGAACAAAACCATTAGACCAGCCGAACGAAGAACAACTGCTCAGCACCAGTCACTTAAATACGCCATAAACATTTCACGTTACAGCGCATACGCATATACAAATTTGACGACGCA
Source organism: Toxocara canis (assembly GCA_000803305.1). Taxonomy (NCBI): domain Eukaryota; kingdom Metazoa; phylum Nematoda; class Chromadorea; order Rhabditida; family Toxocaridae; genus Toxocara; species Toxocara canis. The sequence continues at coordinate 825,795 of JPKZ01003092.1, read as the reverse complement.
CGTGGCCAACAAAATAACCAATCGAACGCACTCACTTCAGAAAAAATGGAAGAACGCCATTGTTGAGCTGGTAGGACCAGTATTTATGCAAGTTTATGTACGTCAGCAGCCGATTAAGAAAATATGCAACAGCTCGCCCCGCCCCATCCCAAACCTGCACCGTACCAGAAATGAAAGTATGCCGTATGCAAAATTTTGCTGCGGAATCGTCGCACATTGACGTTTTAAATAGACTAATTTCTCTGAATTCAAATGTCTGAAAGTGTGCTGCCCTAAGAAGTGAAACAGAGCGAATTTTAAGATACCGATCCTCATGAGGCCATACCACCGCACTCACGATATAAGCACTAGAGTCACCACGAACCATGGCATATAAGCATAGGCAAGCTACAGATGAGCTTACAGCACCCAATTCCCAGGCTTGGTTGCGAACTCGCTTTAAGCTGCAGCTGTTGCCACACACATCATTTAGTTCAGCATTCGCCCTTTTCGTTTTCTTCCTTCTCGTACTGTCTTTTCTCATTTTAAGCGGGCTGTAAGCTCAGCACGAAATGAAAGTGCAGTTTCCGACTGCCGCTCGCCTATGGTATCGGGAAGCGCGTAATGAGCTCATCCATGATGCGGGCAAACAAGTAAGCCAAACTTGCCATAAAGAATCCAGTGAATCTGCGAAAAAATTAAAATTCCCATATTTTAAGTAGAATAATGCTTTTAATTTTCTATGGTCCTCACTACGGATAACTAAATCGCTAAGTGATTAAGTAACATTTACAAATAATTTCGTTACATCGAGATAAAGGGAAAATTACTCTTCTCAGTTCCTAATCGGCCTAGAACGGGAACTGACTTCTCCTGTTCCCTAAGGAAACTGGATTGAGCCCTCTGTGAAACCACAGTTTGCGCCCATGAAAAAGGAGTGTCCCCTGCCCAGTGCACATACACCACATCGAACTATGAACTTAAGAACCACACCAGGGGCGTCAGGCCGCTTGCAAAATGCGATTAAATGGCATTTTAATATCTAAATTTTATATTTTGCCCAACGAAATGCAGTGAGGAACAAAAATTAAGATCAGTAAAACAGTTACGAAGGAGGCATAGGGAAAAAGTATATTTAAAAGAAACTGTACCTCGCTGTTCTCTTTATTTGAACTGTCGATAAGGGATTCGGATTTCGAAATAGAAGATTTTGCAGCTTGCGGCGAAGCATTCTGAACTGTATGCGGCTTCAACACTTCTGTGCCATCATTACAATCCAACTTTTGCAAAGAATCATCGTTTAATGAAATCCCTTCCGTAGAAGTGTCAATTCGGGATGTCTTATGAAATGAATCCTTTTCTGGGTTACTTTTAGGAGTATTTCGCTCCTCAGCAGCATCTGCATTTCGTTGCTTTGCATCCAAATCTTCGACGCCTCGCTCAGGATCTTCGTTTTCTTTAGACGATTCTGGAAGGATCAACGTATCTGCGCTACCACGTTCTATTGGTCCCTTGCCTAAAACCTTCTCAACAGACGAACCAGTTTCCGGCACGTCTCGAGCAGACGGCAATGATTTAGATGAATTGATTGTTTCAATGACTTCTACATTAGTAGATTTTCCCGCGGTATGTGTAACTTCCTTTCCATTCCCACTCTCATCGTTAGATGAAATCGTTTCAGTTTCTTGAGACCCGACAACACTCTTTCTTGCCGAAACGATGTTGCCATCGCTTGATTCTGACGCAGAGTACTTTGTCTTCGTAGGGTATGTTGCTTTTGCACAGCCCAATGCCGCCTTCCGCGTAAAGCGAAGCTGCATTTCCAGCAAGCGTTTCGTCTTCGCTTTCAATTGCATTTCCGCTTTCGATTTTTCATCCTCCTTAGGTGGCTCGGGCTGAAGCGTAGCCGAGGCTGGTGTCATTGAGACAGGAATCGGGCCCATTGGTGGCGGAGGTTCCGTTGGCGGTAGATCGATGTCCTCGGGTCGCACCTACAATCTTTCTAAATTGTTCCTAAACAGTTAGTGCAACAATTAGACTAACAAACAACTTTTTCATGCAATAGGATCCTACGGCTTTTGAAGGGTACAGTTTGCCATTTTCAGCGTTAGTTATAGTGTGTCTGGTAAATATGAGACCCGGAATCACTAAAAACGCTCACTTGTGCGGGGAAATTCTTGAAGATCGACGATAAAAATTAAATACTCGCTATCCTTCTTCAATCTCATTCAACAAATGTGCACACCTTTATGGAAAAAAACAGTTAAATTGACTTCTTGGGGAAGTCATACACCCTTAAAAATAGACACGTACACACGTACGCTTCCAGCACTAGACACCTTCCACAACGCTTGCAAAACAAACACGCTTCAAGGAGTGAAGGTCGAGTTCAACTTCAGCTCTTTCTTTGAGTAAGGCGCCATTCGCACACTTCCAATCATGCATGCCTCAATTCACTCCTCTTCCCCTCTCGGTTGAAACTTTGGAGAGCTGAGCATAGTTTGCCTAAAACTCGTGAATGGATCGTCGATGTAGAGTTCAATTCGATAGGGATATCAGCACGTAACTGCCTTTTGGGAAAACCTCATAAAAAGAAACCTTTTTCAAGAGTTTCAAATTCTTCTCATGTTGTTCTAGCGCTTCGGCACTTGTTGTAGCAGTAAGACTTGACGATACCTGAAACAGTAGCTATTTCCGCATATAAAAAGTATAGATAGATTAGCTCCTTTGTCCCTTCTCCACTAGACCCTCCAAGTGGGCTAAAAGTGTTAATCTACTTTTGTATATCCTCAACATTGCATTACGATAAACAACGCGATGAAGGCAGCAAAGGGAAGGGGTCGAGAAAGGCAGCAAAACGCTACAACTAAAACAGGGAAAGAAAATGAATGGTTATTTACGAAGAATATGAACGCTATTTCTTTTAAAAGTTACGCTACCAACATAGACCCTTTAGAGACCTTTGTCTCGGCATGCAATTTAATTGTTAACAAAGGGTATTCTTGTTGCGAAATGGTGTAACAATTTCAAAAGTTTTGAGAACGATACAACACAACTTCCATTTCAAGTAGATTTCACAATCAAGATACGGCGGGGCTTAAGCTTTTCGCTGGAAAGAATTTGGGAGGGAGGCTGGGAGGGAGGGCGAAGGGAGGAGAGGATGGGGGATGGAGAAGGGGGTGACAGGAGATGACGCCCAATAGGCTGTTTTCTTCGGCTGCACATAGCTTCAATTTTTCGATCGGCAATGCCATCAACTGTAAACGTCCCTAGTTTTCCAAAACGTCAAGATACCTTTGCTGAAAAAATTTTTTGAAGAAAAAATGGCATACCAAAACGAACCTGTTGGGAAATGTGCTGCTGACTATAGTATTGATTACATTTATCATAATAATCGCTCCATTGCAATGTATATTGATATTCTTCTTGCGTAAGCGGCGTGACTCCTGCAACTAAATCGAGTCAACGAGTTTCACAAGAGTAAACCTAATTTCACACTACCTGTCCAGTGAGCAACCATCAAAAGAGCTCACGTTGTGATCGAGTGGAACCATAAGAGTAGAGAAGATCAACCTCGCGCGCCTCATAATACGACTCATTCGACAATGCTTTCGTTCAAGCATTGCTTCCATTTAGAAGCACTGGTTCACGTCCAGCACGAGAAGCGTAGCGTGATTTGCCACTTGTCCTGTATATTCATCTGTGTGGCAACTGTTTTGCACTGTAGTGACGTGTGCAGAGAGAGGACGGAAGAGGAGGTGGTAGGATGTGGGAGGCAACAGTGGTCGCAGAGCTGAGCTTCTGAGGTAGAAAAAGACATTTCAGCCAAATTTAAACGCTGCCCTTCTTTACATGTGGCAGTTAATAGCGATTGTAAACGTGCGTCCTTTTTGCGTTTCAGATAATCCTCTGAAACGATTGCACAATAAGTGGCCACTCCGAGCACGTACAATGGCAGTTAATAGCGATTGTAAACGTGCGTCCTTTTTGCGTTTCAGATAATCCTCTGAAACGATTGCACAATAAGTGGCCACTCCGAGCACGTACAAGTAAGATTTGTATTGAAAAAAAGTTGCACTATTGTCATTTCCTCGTTAAATGTGCCATTTATAAAACAAAAAATGCAAGCACATACATCAATGATCATTGGGTATAAGTGGAAACCATTACACACGAGCATTACAAACAATGCTAATTCCTTGAACGAAAAAATGAATTAAACATAAATGATAACTGAGGAAGAAAACAAAGGAAAAACAAAAACTGTGCACGCTGATGTTTACCGGTCGCGATGATGACGCGAATTCGACTCATTTCCAGTTCGATCATCTATGAGAAGCAGGAGAACGACTGAAAGAAAAACAGTTTACAATTAGAGTGCTGTAAAACAAAGAGACAGTACCGTCGCTTGCTAGATGAATGATTGGCGAGCCATTCGAATCGTACGGTATCACTAGTTTCCCGTTCTCGTCCATCGGCAAGACCGGAATACCTTAATCAAGATTCAATTACACAACCACCTGAAAACTACACGTCAACTATAAACCCAGACTTGCAATTGCTGTTTCACCAACCAGTCTTTGCAGTTTTCTACGAGCAAGAAATCCTTTTAAGTATAAATTCATTCTTCAGGAAGATGGAATATATAAAAGAGAATGCGAACGGCAACTAAATGTAATACTATGCTGTGAAGAACAATAATATATAATATGATAATGTAATGTGCTATATATAACAACGGTTAGTCTAACAATTAAAGTTCGCAATATTGTTCCGTATTATCTATGGCAGGTTTCGAAACTTATACATGGCAGTGCTCTATGCAGAGAAGTGGTGTGCACACATTTAATTGCCAAATTCGCAATTAATTAAGACCTCCGTGGGAGCAGTTAAAGGAAACTTCGAGATAAACGAATTGAAGAAGGCGAGCAAGTTTTCTTTTGCTCCGTTCTTGTTGGTGTAAATTCAAAACAGAAGAAAACACTAAGCGAATCAGACAAGTTCTTAAATGCTTTCTTTCAGATTCGTTTCAGCAAAATCAACTTTATCACTCTCTCGCGCCACTGGCACTTTGAGTAAAGGCACCAACTTCAGCTTTTGTAGTTAATCACTCGTCTTCGTCTACAAACGGAAAAACAGAACGTAACAAGCAACAAGATTACCATAAGTATTAACTGGTGCCACGGGCTTCCCATCTGAACCCGATGGGAAAATAAATTTCCCATTTTTATCACGCGGAAATATCGCCGCTCCTAAAAAAATCTCTATCCATCACGAAAATCTTCTTGTACCAATACGAAAAGAATGTTAATTTGCTCATTCAACAAAACCCGTTCGCAGAGAAATTCGAGTGAAAACAAGCTTAACGTTCCTCGAACAACGGAAAACGAAAAAAAACGCGAGCGCAAAACCTAAAAAACGTAGGTATTATCTACATTGCAACAAACGAAAGCTCCGTTCGCAAGGAAGACGTGAACCCTCAATCTTTCGTAGCACGATTTTCACCGGCTGAGCTATTGTAAGCCCTTTTTACCCTTTCAAAATGGATAGAATTTTCAAAACAGTCATACGAATCATTAAGAATAACAGTTTTAGCCAGATTAAAATGGACTCTACCACAACACCAACAGTACCATTATTATCGACCGGTACGATTGGACGACCGTTGACTCCGGTAGGGAAAACCGGCTGTCCGGAATCGTCGACCGGAAAAATCGGCAAACCAGTTTCGGGGTCCATTGGAAATATAGGTATGTGATTAGCATCCCTAGGGAAGACTTTTTCGCCTTGCGCATTCAGCGGTAGCGTTGGCTGACCACCCTCGTTCAACGGAAACATTTTCGTTTGTGCGCTCTCGTACTCAACTGATGAATCGAATGGCACAAAATCGCCACTTCCTTGCTGTATATACCAATATCCGTTTCGATCCACCGAATAGACCTGGAAAATGTGCGTGAATTAAACATTCCTTAAGCATAAAACGACTTTTCTTAACCTATTATTTTACTCTGAATCTAACTGTAAGTCTCAGGCATCCTATTTTTCCCAAGCAATAAGACAGCGCGTCTAATACTATAAGGATATTCTATCCGCTCAGCACCTCAAGGAAGGTTCCTTATTCTCTAGATAACTTTAGACGCATACTATTATCTCAAGTCTCGACAGAGATCTCTTGTATGATTTGTTTGCCGGAATACTTCAGCTAGTATTCCAGCAAATGCCTAAGAATGCCTACGAAACGTTCGTTCTCATAGGACAGCTCAAGCAAAATGAAAACGAATGCCACCTTCGCGTTTGAAAAGGCAGCCACGTCATGAGCGGAGCTAATTGTTTGGTTGCTGTGAGAAACCAGGACATGTGCGCATTTATAGGCAGCACGCAGTGTGCCGCACACATCTCACGTAGTTGCGTTCGACAGACCAGCCAAAACAGTCACTAGTCCTTGTCTACTTCGTTCGACCATTGGTATCAGCCCATCGCAGAGCGGGACAATTTTATGTGAAACAGTGACTAGTGAACGTAACGACGTATAGTGGTACTGCATATTTTCTGCAAAATCACTGCGAATCGTAAAACAAAACTCGTCGCCGTTAACACAACTGTGTCGGCCTATTTTTGTTCCCCCGCCCATACTGAATGCACAACGTTTACGCTTCCACATTTACGCTACATTCAGTTTTAAAGTACAACTTCCAGACCAACGAATCTTCGTTACCTTTCATTTAATCTTACTTCACACCGTTTCTCTAGGTCAGATCTGAGTTGTTGCCAAGGCACGGTTCCCGAAAGATCAAATCGTCGGTAATGTCCGCATTAAGCTTGACCTCACCTCGTTATTTATTACACGCCCAAATTTCCATTTTGAAAAACTTTTCTCAAAAATTCGCCAAGTAAAATATATATTTTCTAATTTCAAAAATCAGAGTGATTAATATAAACTATTATTTTTGGCATTCTTTGAAAATGACGAACAACGAATGCAAAGCACAACAATTAAACCAAATACTGAATAAATTAATCAATATTATTCCAAATGCTTGCTGGATTTCGTAAATATTGAAGAAAGAGAATAAAACAGATTCTTAAAATTTCTGCCTTCCCACCCCTCCCCCCTTAGCGGACTGTAATTACTCTAAGATTCCTCCAATCCTTCCCCTTCCCCCCAAAATTTCCAAACTCGTAGTAATCGAAACAGTAATTTCAGTTTTAATTACAGAGAAAATAAACAAAAATTCACTATCAAAGTTTAGACCTTTCTGCATGCGTTAAAAATAAATTCTTAAAATAAGCAAAGTCGATTCTAAAGAAGTCAGATAAACTTTTTTTCGCGCATCCTCCCAATTAAGCTTATATTCCACGAATCTCAAACATGAAAAGTCAATAATATAAAACTTCACAAATAAAACCCTTCGACAAAATATAGAAAAAAAAAGAAACGCAAATAAGCAAAAAGCAGATAATACATTCTACGGAGAGCTGCCAGTTTATATAATTATTAAAGGGGGGAAAACGCTTTATTTAGCAGATAGGATGTTTTCCAGTAAAATTTCAGTGCATACTACGATGATGCGTGCTTTCAACTGAAATCAATCGGTCAATGAAACGATCACTTTCCACTCCTTTCGGGCACCCCATTTCCTCAGCAGCGCCTCTACCTGTGCGCAGTGCACACGTGCGATGCAGTGTTTCGTCTGTGAAGAGATACCTTTTGTAAATGTGCAAGACAATATGTTATGCACATTATACACATAAATGTTGTACATTCAAAGTGCCACAATCATATAAGTGACCTCAGTGTTGACGTGAAGTGAGGAACACGTCACTGATTACCGAAAAAAAAAGAAACGAAAAACGCAACACATTACAACAGAGAAAAGCATGAATGATATTCCTTTTTTCAAGAAAATTCTATTATGGGACATTCAAGAATATTACTGAGAAAAACAAAAGAAAAACCATATTCTGTTTTTCTTCAAGGAAAAAGGTATTCAAGAACAGACCATTCTATTGTGGAGTACAGTACAGGACGCGAAATAGGAATACTGTTAAGGCAAAATTTCAAAAGAGAAAATGAGCGACTGTTGCAAAAATGGAAGTTGATAAACAACACTGCTAAGAAACTGATAAAATGAAATGTAGTGAAATTGTGATTAGAGGCCCTCCGCTGCTCGAATTTACGCTCCTTTAGATATAATTATATACATATAAATATGCATATATAAATCCCAAAGAAAGAAAACATCAAGGTGGAAATTCTTGCTTTTTGACTTTGCTTTTCAGTTTGGGCCTTTATAATATGATCCCCCCCCCCCCACCTCTAGCTTATTTTGAGTTCACGGACTGACCAAATATTTTCCTTCTCGAATATATTTCCGTTTGGAAAATTGAGAAAAAACTATGAATCCTCGTCCGCTCTTCAAGTTACTCGCACACCCAATCTGCAATCTAATCTTATCCTTCTTATTTCACACGCGTACAGATATCCACCATGCAAAAAAAATTAGTCCCTATTCAACTTATAAATTAAAAGAACGGATGCGCATGCAAGAAAAGGGAGAATTGGAACAACTACGACTGATCGAATGTATCGATCTCAAGCCGGAAGGATTACACAAACCTCATCCCCTCGTCACTTTGTCACATTTCAGTAATGAACGTATCAAAATGTACGTACTGCAGTATCCACGGAGAAAAACACCAGACTAGTATCGAATGGTTACCGGTTAATCTGGCTGTATTTACAATAAAATGTCGGCGCTGCACAACACAAAGGTCTGGTGGCAACGGCAAGCGGGTTCACGGATAGTTGAAGAGTGGAAAAATGGGCGAAGGGGAAGGGCAACGTGGGAAGTGGGGAGGGGGAGGGGAGGCAAAGACTGACAGATACGCGTACACATCGAGTTCGCATTCACTATGATTTAAAGGGATGTTTCAAGTGTTGTTCAGTCCTCATCACTTCTAAACGTCATGACATTGTTTGTGCCTTCATACACGCACACAGCACATCACGCATTTATGCATTAATGAATACTGTGTCTATTTTATAACAGCTTTATTTCTATGATGATGCAAGCACACGTCTAATCATAAAACCAAGAGAGAGTTCGCTAAGCAACGAAAACATGAGCGAGCGAGAGATGTCACAACACCGCTCTAATATTTGAACAACTGCCACCAACATCACCTTACACAACAATTCCAAGAGTGCATAATCATTCCGATAACGCACATTCTAGCGTTCCACATATGTTACAGACGTTCTTCCATAAACTTCCATAAACAGTCAAACTAATTTCGAAAAAAACGAACGATCTGAAGATAATCACATCTAGCTTTCATCATAACCTCTTTTCTAGCTTGCAAAGTTGATGTAATGAAAAAACTGGGAATTATCCAGGTTAAGCTCGGAAAGCAAACCTATCGATGATGCGACAGACGCTAGCCCGAGGCGATCGATCTTCTAAACAGCTAACAACCAACGGCTAACTCGCCTCTGCTGTCAACAACCAATACACTGCTATTCATTTTAAATGCGACCGTGTTTCAACGTTGTGCCATTTGACTGCGTTTCAACGCTTCAAAGTTGCAATTTAAAAAATTGTTCGACTTTCCCTGTAGTGTACAGAAGATTTCACGCACACTAGATAGGAGTATAATAGAACCTCTGGTCACGAACGCTTCTGACCACGATCATATCGGGTTCCGACCAAAAAATTCACAAAACTTTTGAATCTGGTCACGAACACAAACTCGGACGGCAATCAAACACTGCCGTGGCCGATTTCCCCTCCTGGGCCCTTTATTTTTTGTAAGCGCCAAATTTTTTGGTATAATAAACTATTTTTTGCTTAGAAACCTTTAGAAAATACTACCACTGTTAACTTACTTTTAACAGAAACATACGAATTCCCTCTCGCAGGATCGATCGATCGACGTAGCAAATGAAACAATGATTTATTGATTAAAATATATGCAAAATTTGCGTTACTGTTTTTATGTGCAGTGCATGTGTATCAGTTAAGAAACTAATCAGCCATTCCACTGAAAAAGTTCGTTAACGAAGTATTTCAATCATCTCGATGAACGATTCTGAACGTTGACTCGACAATATTAGTTTTCTCTGTTTTTCAAGGTTTTCTCAGCGTTATTCAAGGATTTTACGTTTAGTTTACTATTACACTGTGGGCTCTATGGCATAATTAACTATTTTTATGCTTAAAAACCTTTAAAAAAACAATATTTATGCACAGCTCGTAGGGGTCTGGAATGGATTAATCGTATTTACATACAGCCCAGTGGGGAAATTAGGTTCGGGTCACGACCAAATCCGCTTGCCATCAAAGTTATGGAACGAACTATGGTAGTGATCAAAGGTTTTATTGTAGGTGGAAGCGAGCATGAGAACATGAGAGGAGACCATCCGACGGAGAGAAGGATGTCACGACGAAACCTAGAAAACACTTGGGCTCGAAGAAAGGGGACCTGGGATCTCTATATCGAATGATGAAGCCGATTTCTCTTCGGCTGGAAAGCTTGATAAAAAGGCGATGATCATGATAACAAATATATGCCATGTAATATCACATTCAGTCCCCTCGCTTCCCGTTGAATTCAATCTCTCCATTGAAAACGTCCGTTCGCCTTAGCTCTCCAGGAATTCATTTTACCCGCAAAACCTGGTCCTCATTTGAACACGCAATCCCATGCGAGTTCTATCCTCGCATTTAACTCAACCGTTTACGCAAGCCCCTACCCCTGTTATTTTCATTTTAATGACTGAAGTTATTTTCCCCCACCACTCACCCAGTAGGGAGAAGATGACCGCAAGCTTTACTCGGATTTTGGGGTAAGGTAGCAGATGGTAGGGAAAAGATGCAAAATAATTTGGGAAGGCAGAATGAGGAAAAGGAAAAAAGCAAAATAAGGTTGCAATGCCGATACAGGTAAAAGTTGAGAAACTGAATTCACTTTTTTTGGGTAGTAATAAGCTAATGTATATTCAGCGTCTCTCACAGATTGTATTTTCGCTCTGGGCGAAGGGAAATGCTAGGAGCGGGTGCAATTTACTATTTGCAGTACAGCTTGCAGTACAATGTTGCACCACAATTTGCAGTTCAGTCCCCACCTCTCACCCATTCGAAGTAGATTCCTATCTTTCTGACTCCTAATTTGTGCTCCGTTCAGTCTGTTTATACTCATTTTATTCGTGCCCAACACAAGTCGAATTCTTAATGTAACTCTACTAAACGCAGAAATTCCATATAGGTAAGCGTGCTGTACGAGCTCTTCTTGCCAGTCAATTATACGAAAAGGTGAGGACGTGAAGCTCGCACTCAGGTTGGAGTAAGTTCAGCGCATAAACCGAGGTCCTCAATCTTGTGAATGAATATTTTTAAATAGATATGAACAAAATTATTTTTTCATCCATAAGAAAATGGTCTAAAACTTTGAAATCGTACTTAAACACCCTCATACTTCGATATGCTGGTTAGCTTAGTTTGAAGAGGAAGCTATATTTAAGAAAGGGACGAGGGGAAGGGGGAGAGGAGGGGGGGGGGGGGAGGGAGGGGGGGGGGGGGGGGGGGGGGGGGGGGGGGGGGGGCATTTGCCATGAATTTGGTTATGCATGCAAGGAACTAGCATAGAACGTCAATAAAACAACACATACGAACATATGAAGAAAAATTAAGTCAACTTGAAATGAAACAAATGAAAAAACTCGCCTGCCCAGCACTACCAGTGTAATATGCGTATCCGCTATGTTCGCCTTGAAACACCCAACCAGCACCCTTCGACGAGTCCGATGCTGCAATTCATTTTTACCATTAAGGTGAACGAGTAAAATTTATAATTCGAAAATAAAAACGACTGCGAGCATCATTTCGAGAGTACAATCGAATAATAATGATTGCATGCAAAGCGTTATCTGCACTATTTAAGGCAACAAAAAACGTTGAACGCTAGCGCAACTGTTACTCTCCTTCTGTTCTTCTGAATTACAATCTACATACAGTTTTGGCCATCACTTTTACCACGCTCAAATTTTTTCAATGAGTACTGTATATATGTATATATCTATATAATATATATGTATATATATATGTACGAATATACATGTACATGTATATATGTGCATATGTATATACATATATATACATTTATGTATACATATATATGTATATATACATATATATGTATATATACAAGTATATATATGTATATACATATGCACATATATACATGTACATGTATATTCGTACATATATATATACATATATATTATATAGATATATACATATATACAGTACTCATTGAAAAAATTTGAGCGTATATATATATATATAATTTTGCCCTTAACTTGAACAAATCGCTAGCATTGAAATTTTCACTCATTGTTAGGGCAAAAAAAGGAAAAAAAGGCAAACACAAAAGATGCAGTTAAAACGAAGTATAAAAACTGGGATGGCAATGGAATCGGTAGCAAAGTTGCAAATCGAAAAGCGTTCAGAATGAAATGCGAAAGATTCAAAGTCGTTATGGAGAAGGGCCTATATCTTTATCTAATCATCGCGCACAGTCTTCTTTGCCTCTTAACAGCTTGTTTTTCAGCGACACAAAATAATTCATATACAGCGTCTAATATATACATTTTGCAGTAGCTGTGTTCACTTGAATAACTTACTCAAATTTTAAATTATCGAGGAGTTAGGAACGCGGCGAAGATGTCCCACTGCCCAGATCACTCACTGCCCACGACCTTATAGCAACCTTATAACTCTCACTTATTCATGCGCCATCCAGTAATTAAGCAAAATTCAAGCTTGAACTATTCTAACAAAACCAAATAAATTTATAAAATTCAACAAACGAGGAAGCCTGAAATTATGGCCCGTAAGAAAAATTACGAAAAAATCCTCCTAAATGGGGTGTATCTCATGAAACGTAAGTAAACATATTTAGGAGATAGAATGAAACCAATAGATCGAAAGGAAATGAACAATGAAAAAGTTACACGATTAGCACAAACGATAGGCGTAGTTGATGCTGCACCATAGCACTTCAAACATCATCATTTGCACTCATTGGAGATCATGCGAAGAAGCTAATTATTATTATTAAGCAAAAGAAGCTTTACGTTAGAAGCAATTTTTGGATTGCGCTCGCTAGCTATTAGCTGTTTAAAACGCATCCAAAAGCGCATATTACCCTAGCATCGTTACGACCAAAAAATACGCTATTTTTAAATATTGGCTTTCTTAAATATTAACATCCGCGCCGAATCAAATAGTGGATCTGGCACATGAGTTATTACGCATACCGTGTAAAAACACATACTGGCAATAATTATTTAAAAAAAAAAAGGATTTTCTGAAAAACTACCAAGTGGAAAAACGCGTCAGAACAAGTGGCACGAATAAGCGTTTGCAACTGTTCACCAGAACGACCGTTTTCTTAGATTATAGAAGACTCATTCTTCGTATAAATTACGAACCTCATATAATAATGCATCCATTTTTTCACTGGGCGGTTTCACAAATCTTCTGTTAAAAACCAATTTTCAGCCCGTTTTGCAAATCAGCCAATTTTGCAGATGTCTTCAGATGAACAAAATCTAAGATAACTTCAAACGCCTGTTGGTGATCCGTCACATGACGGACCGAATCTGATCTTGGTACGTGGGGGCTGACCGCAGTTATAGTAAAACTCAAATTTCGGAACAAATGCTAGCTTCATTTATTGCTAGCTTAAAACTCCCATTTGGGCAAACTTCGCTCACGATATCCGCAAATGACATCGAAAAAAAAAAGAAAAAAAGAAAGACTGGTGTACACATGCATGCACACAAATATATGGGCGCTGGCATTAAACTGTCATGAGGTGGTTTGCAAAATGCAAATCTGGCACATTAACGTCGGTTGAGATGCGCTGGTGCGGAAATCTTTGAGCATCTCAATCAATTTTTTCACCGCAAGAAAATGACGAGACTTCGATTAGAGCAAGTAAATTATCCGACTTTGAAGAAGACTGACAAAGTAAGCCAAAAAAGCAATTTGCACTAAATGGAAAAGTGATACGGATGTACAAATAGACGCTTCCGCAAGAAGGACGTTTGCATTCTAAGGAATGCCAATAACAAAACGTAATAAACGCATGCATACGAAAAACAACCAGATTTGACAAGAGGTTTGCGAAAGACGATCGCCCAAAGCTCGCACACAGCTGCAATACAAAGCTTTTTAAATTTGGCTTTAATGCGTTCGTGCAAATTTGCAAAAGAGCTTTGCAAAGGCGGTCGGTCGGTTTAGGGGGCAGATGAATATGAAAGATTTTATGAACTAGTGATATTAAGCAAATGGGAATGCATGCTACGGTATTGGAGGGCAGCTATTCGTTCTGCGACTTCACCCAAATAACAGCCGCTCACAAACAATATTCCGTCGCTCGTACAAGTCTTCCACTGAAAATTCGACTCTTGCCGATCCGACCGGTGGTGAATGTAACCCAAAAGATCACAAAATGCATGCAGATTTTTTCAGAAGTTCAAAACGCCTATAACTCCTCCCAAGATTGATGGAATAGCTCTAAATTCAGTATCTCTTAGGTCGAAACTATCGGAGATACAAACAGATATACAAACATGCGCAAAGACATCATGTCGTCACAATGCGACTTGCAAATGCAAATTCAGAAATAAAAAACTACAGCTACATAGTTCAGGACGCACAATGTGTAGCTCGGAAGCCGAGATCGCTTTAACTCAGAAAATCCTGATCGCACCTTACGTACCCGCAGATATCTAAGCGTCATCGGTCATGTCTAGGAGCGCTCGAAACAGAGCAGTCCAATAAAAATTTTAGAAAAAATACTTGCCGATGGAAAATTGATCGCACAGGCATAGAAACAACCATATAAGTGAAGGTCGTCCGACCTCTCGAAATGCATGAATTTGTCCGTACGTGAAATTGAAAAATAATGGGGAAAAATGATGGACTGAAATGAGCCATTTGGTTTGCTGGACAATTCTGCCCTGGACCGCACCTACTAAAATTCAGCGTGACACTATTTTCGGTTCGTTATTTGCGCTCATAAAACACATACGAAGAAGCACGCATATGCAAGCAACCAACCGCTCAATAATAGGCCCCAGCAAACATGAATCTAATAGACCTATATAAAAACACATGCCATACCAGCTAATAAAGCCGCGCTTCTCCTGCTCGCTCGAATTTCATTGCCAAACCACGCAAAAATTGAAACTGAAGTTTCATGCTAAACAAGCAAAAGAGAAATACTGATAGCCTGAAGCTCAAAACAAAGCAAAGCTTTTGAAAAGACCACTAAGCGGTTACACAATACCGTGCCCATGCTACCTACGACGTAGGCCTGAAGCCCGCCGTCGTAGTGCTGATCCCTCACCCTGTTTTTCTTTTCCTTCTGATTCTGCTTCCAGATGCGAAGCGTCATCTTCCTGGAACACAGAACATTTAACTAACACAGTAAATGCCCAGCCAATATAATTCTATTTTTATAAGCACCCACCACCCCTTTATTTTGATTGCAAATCTCCACCTTTTAGTAGCAATCAATTCAACAGTCAAAAAGTAACGGTTGATTAGCAGTGGATGGATGTCTGCTGAGTCAGACGCACTGCATACTATAAGCCTTTGGTTCACAAAATAAATCCGGTTGGCCACCACTCTTCCCTGAATGCTAAAATGCAATTTTAGAACCACTTTAAATCATAATGGAGCTGAGAGCTTGATTCTGGAGTCGGTCATCACCTCACTGAAGTCTGGTTCTTTCAAACAGTAATTTCAATATTCAACTAGAAAGCACCTCTCCAGGCGCTTACTACTTAATTAATACTGAAATGCTTTCCCACGATTGAGCTACTCAAATATACCAACTGTGCTCGACAGAATCTGTGTGTGAAGACACCTTCCAATGGTCCTAACCACTATATGTATCTGTATGTGAAGTCCTAAACCCCTATATGTACTGAAACCACCGAACGCCTTCCACCGCATATTCGCAGATCTCACAAATGTCTTCTTTTCCTCCTTTAGATTCGAGTGCATGATCCTTACTGTTACACCTCGTATAATGAAGAACTCAAAACTTTTGGAGAGTTGTTGCTGCCCCTTGAGGATACTATAACGTTCTGCATCGAAAGCAGAAAGTGCCTTCTTAGTGCTCTCCTTTCAAACATCATCCCGTACGCAACTGCCTTCGACTGAACTCATCAATTTTCGTCGTTTTAGTGCACATGGCCGAGCAAATGAAATGTCCAAAAATTGCTTTATCCTATTTTTCAGAAAAAAAAATTCTCATGGGCGAGTTCAGTTCATGCATGTCATTCCGGAAGTCTTGACTGTCCCTCCCTCCCTCCTCCTCCCCTCCCC
>JPKZ01003092.1:798696-809086 GCA_000803305.1 Toxocara canis | reverse complement strand
TGCCTCCACATACATCTGTGAGGCACGCTTATATTCCTCTTCACTGTCACCTGAACAACTTTTGCTTCAGTAACGAGCGTAACATTTATGAACGCAGCGCTCCGTTAAACGACGTAAGACCACCAAAAACTCACGTCGGACTCGTTGGTTCGAGCAGAAATCGAAACGACTGCAGTGATTGCTGCATCTTCAGTCACGAAATTAGGATCGTGATGATCGTGGCTTGCATGGAGCGATTCGTTAGCCTTCGCTAGATCCTCATTATCGGTGTCCTGTGCTAGTCGTTGGTTCGTCTTACTTACACTTTCTGAACCACCTCCGACCAATTCACTCTCCTCGCCTTCAACTTTAGTCTCAGGCTGCAGTGTGTCGAACTCACTGTTGTTTCCATTAGCGATGCAGCAGGCTAAGTTAACACCTTCTTTCACGACTTCAACACGGTCACTTACTGCCTCCTCACTTTCACTCATCTACGAAGCATTCGAAGTCAAACTTCCTGAAAAGCCGATCGCTTAGTATCTCGTTCTGTAACTCACCTGCTGCTTCCTCATTTTCGTTTACCTGCGTGGCATTCGAAGTTACGCTTTCTGAAAAGCCGTATGCTTATGAGATAGTTTCAGACGAGGAAACGGCAAACACTATTTAACCTAATAAGTACTATTTAAGCCAGTAAAAGTGGAAGAAGAGAAGTTCTGCCGATGGAGTTCGAGCATAGTAATGATTGTTAGTTAATATCGGTCACGTCAGATGACTAGAAGGCGAACAGGAATTACGGAAAGAGTACGGACATTTTTGAATACGGACCACATCCGATGAAAAGTCGATAGCTTTCGAAATACATGAAGATCATCAATTCATATTCGCATGTCCCTGCCTAGGCATGCAATAACATTAATATCATGCAACGCCTCAAATACCAAACCAAAAACCAAGTTTTGCCAAAATGACTGCGAGCAAGTGGTTCGGTCAATGCGCGCTGTCGCAACCACGTATAACTCGCCCGAACGCACTCACTCCAATTTAACGCATACGTAATCCGAACGCTCCATCTATGAACTTAATGAATGTTGAGCGGTAAAGATAAGAGCTGGTTCCCGAAGTGAATTCACCGTTTTGTTGTTGGCAAAGGTTTTTGGAGACTAGCGAAGGATTAGTAGATGGATTAGGGGATATGGTTATGCGCGTTCCTTGCGTTGGATGAGTCAATCAGGGAAGGTGTGGGAGCTATCACTGAAGGATCTTTGAGGCTGTATGGAAATCGATTAATTTATGAGAGAAGGAATTCGGCTATTGGAAAAGATGCTGTTATTTAGCGCGCTGTGCATTTTGCAATGAGTGATTTTAATCAATCAAACAGAGTGGAACTGCCCGTAATGTGCTTTGCAAATGCAAATTTGCAAGTGCATATCAAAAACCTCTAATTATGCACCCATTCATCAGCAGTGCATTACTGTTTATGTCGTTTAAAATTTATTCGTTAGTCATTTTGGCAAATATCATAGTAATGTGTACTTCCTGTACGTGGAATTTATAGATTTGGTTAAATATTAAGAGTGCCACGTCATCCGCTAAATAAGCGTTTTATTTCATAAGGGATGAGAGAACATTTCAGTTGACCATATGATTCACAGGAATTGTCGAGCTTTTCGCTCTCATTGAAAGCGATAGCGTCTAGAGCTCACCAGCGTGGGAGTGCATTTAGTGAGAGCAGTAATTTTGTGACATTGTCTTAGATTAATTACATTAATCCGCATTTAGACTTGCAGCCTTTAACTTTGTAATTTTATTTTTCAGCGCATCGAAAATCTCTGACTTTTCTAAACAGTTAACTAAGGACAGTTGACCTTGGCATTGGCTACTCGAGGAGTTTTTTGTCGTTGGATGGGTCATCGTTCTTTCGGAAGGAAGGTGTCGAAGAGCGATTCTTTCAGCAAAGACGGGTGCTGTGGCAGTTCGTTTGCTGCTGCTGAAGACGATAAAATGAATGGTCTATGCAAAGTCACTCAGGTATAGTTTTCTGAGTTTTTGAAATCGAAGTAACTATTTCATCTACTTTGTTCGCAATGTATGGACTCGCTGTTTTTTTCTGGGCTTCTTCCCATAGTAGAAGAGCAACCATCCTTTCCTTCAGCGTCATTTTCGTAAAATGATGAATGAAGGTCCGGACGACCATACTGCAATCAACGTAACTTTCTTTTATTACGTTTTCACCGATATGCGTACGAAAATGAGAAGTTATTTGATGATTCATGTTGCTTACTTATAGACTGTTCTGTTGTTACGTGGATGTACCTTAGGGCTTCGTGAAAGAACGTAATGCAGCAGCTAAAACTGTGAAGAATAACGGTGTTCTTGTGCTTCAGATTTCGGTGTTTTAACATAACGCTTTTAAAATCACAGAGACGAAACACCGCTAATTATAAAAACGTAAATTGTGGAAAAGGAATATCAAAACTTCTAGAGCATGTAAAATCCGTTGTGTTTTGCAAAGAAGGAACCAAATTAGTTTCAGGAGCAGACAAGGACTGTCGCAGAACTTAGACGGAATTTACGGGATCAGGTGTCCAGTAAAATGGGCGAGTTGCTCCTGCGAGGCTATACCATGCTTAATGCGTACTGTGACATCTGCTCGGTATGGGACGATCGATTTATCGAATTGTGCACTCATCAGTTAGCATAAACCATAGCTTGTAGTGTTTAACGATGGAAAGCGTGCCAGCACATCGAGGAGATTCGGGGAGAGGGTGAGCGAAAGAAAGAGAGAAAGGGAATAACATAGACAATTCGAATCTTTCCCTTATTCGAACCTAAAAATTTGGAAAGCAGTAGAGATATTTTTGAGTGTTGATCGATAAGAAAGAAATATCGTTAACTTCATTATGCAGCACACCATTTGAATGATTTAGTCATGCGGGGTTTCTCTCGTGTGTTCCCATCGATGAAAATTCGTCTTAGAGAAGCCAGATGTTTTTTTGCGACTGATTAGTTGCTTGTCACTAATAAGTAAAACTATTAAGGGCACTTCAGGGGAATGAAGATTCTTTACAAAGATCAGAGGATCTGTGTTCAATGTATTGCGATAAATAAGCTTATGCAACACGATTCCACGCTGCATTTCTTTCATTTAATTGAGAGCTTGCATAATGTAGTTCTTATTGTTTTACTTTGCTTCTTCAACTGTTTACTTTTTTTGAAGCATGCGGTTCTATGCGATCGCTTTCGATGCAAGAGTGTTTTTCATTTTGCAGTTGTTGTTTTAGGGTATTTTAATGGAAGATCGTCAGGGAGTGCGCGTTTGTGTCACATGTGATCTTCTGAACGCCCAACTCGATCCCACGACAGCGACAACTGGAGGGCGCATCGTTGCCGAAATTGCACTTGGTGAGTTTTTGTTTACAACATTTTAAGTGAAGTAATAGAAGATTCAAGTGAAGTAATTGTATTCCGTTACTGAGGTT
This sequence comes from Toxocara canis, assembly GCA_000803305.1. Lineage (NCBI taxonomy): Eukaryota > Metazoa > Nematoda > Chromadorea > Rhabditida > Toxocaridae > Toxocara > Toxocara canis. Next base: position 805,628 of record JPKZ01003092.1, on the reverse strand, counting down.
ATTTTCCGTAATCGTCTCATTGTGCTGCAGTTTGCCGATGAGGCGATCCAAAGGAGAGGATGGACGAAGGGGTTTAAGATCGTTAATTCTCTTTTTTTTCTTTTAAGATCGTTAATTCTTTTTTTTTCTAATTGATACCCTAATAGGTGTATGGACCGAACGAAGCAATGTAAACGCTTTTGCCGTCAACCAGCTCCCTCACCCCGCACTCCTACCACCCTCCTCAACCCCTTCCCACCATCTCGTCTATATAAATAGGTAATTAAGGACTTGCCTTGTTTAATTGGGGAAATCCAACTTGCATTCCTCATTGCGTCGAAAATGTCGATCGTTCCGCAGACTATTAAGTGCAGTTACGTTTATTCACTCAAACCTATCCACGCAGTCGATTTATATGTTTGTGAAACCTATTCGAAATGGTATTTTCTACATTTTGCGGTGTGAAATTGATTGAGATAAGAGCCGTAGAATTAGCACGCTTTCATGCAAATAGCAGAAGTTGCTAAGCAACTTTTCCGTCATGAGTCTTAATATGCGTTGCTTTCAGTTACGTCACAACACGTTTTTAGATGCGTCCGATGAAATCCATGAGAATGTAGCAGAAATGAGTGGGGCGGTACACCAACAACTAGGAGACTCATCCAAGGACGTGCCATCCGTAAATGAGACCCTCTCGAAGCTGAAGAAATCGAAGGAAGCGGCTTTGAAGGTTTATCGTTTTGGTTGCGATGCTTAGTGGTAACTTCTTTGTCACTGGTACTATATGGCGACGGCCGGTCGAATACTATTGTGCCGGTCAAACGCAGTAGTAACAGTAAATAAGGTAGACTGCGTCGATTACGACCGACGCAATACCAGATGTTCAGCGCATGTTTCAAATAACGCCTTCACTTAGTTATTAGCCCATAAGGCGATCACTTCAAACTCTGGCTATAAACTGCAGTACCCGTTTGTCAGAGCGTAACATCAGCGCATATTCGAGTTACCTTTTTTTCCCATGCATCACGCAGTACCCGCGGGAGACCGGAACTTGCATCACACAGTTGGCGCGCAGCCGGTTTCCCTCGTTTGCCATTCGCGTGACTTCGGGCTGTCTTCTTTGATGATTGTAATTTATCTGCGTGTGGAACAATACGTTCATAATGGGCGCTAGAGGGGGAGGCAAAGAACTGAGGTAGCGAAACGTACCTATTCCTTTTCAATATCCTAACGAGTTCAGCGGCCGAATCACACTATTTGTACTGGTTCATTATACTCATCTTGGCTCTCTCCCTTCTCTTCATCCTTCCATTCTTCCTCCACCCCCTTCCAACCCTCTTTGTTCCTCCGTTTTTCTGGCGATCTTTTTGATAATCAGTTGCACAGTTACATTATCATTGCCTATGTAATTTTTGTGGAGTATTCGCGACCTTCGTTTTTTTCCCGTTACTTAGGTGAGGCCAGATTAGCTGCAGCACATTTATAGCGTGCAATGAGTTCTTCCAAGTTTTGTTCATCGCGCATCGTATTTTGGCCTATTCCCCCTTCTGTCCCCTTTCCTCCACCACTTCTCGTCATTTACAAGAAACCTCATTAAAAATCTTTCTAAAGGTAGATCTCAGCTGGAATTGAACGATTCACTTCGATCATTAGGAAAAACTTTTCAGCTTTAAATCCCCAGTTTTTGTCACACTTTGCAGAATCACTAATTTTGAATGTCTAATTCTGCTTATATTTCGAAAGGCAATTTTACAAAAGGAATCAGATCGTGTGAATACATTTAATGCTATTTTGCTCTCATGAATTGAGACGGCGGTCTGCCAGATCAAAATATATGTTATGGCATTGAAAAGCATCACATTATTTGTTTTAGGAACTTTACAAAGTTGGTTTGGAAAAATGTGAGCAGAAGCGTGCGATTGGAGACGGACATGATACGGAGGCAAGAGTGATGAATAAGCTTAAACTCAAACGAGATCCAGCAAAGGTTTTTTTTAGTATGCATCTAATCCATATTCACTCTCTTTGCGTTCATGAAGCTCTCCTCCCTCGCTTGTTAAAAAGAACTGTTCCTGTCTGTTCGGATAGTTCTTTTTTAGCAGGTTCATTCACTGTGTCTAATGTGCGAATAGTTAGTTCATCTTGCAACCTTTATTAAAAGGGACGGTGAGTTGGAGAAAACATATCAAATTTTTGGCACTCAAGATATCGTTACTCAATAATCTGTGCTTCGTTGTTTCAAATTCTCACTTTTTTATTATTCCATCCTCCTTCTCCCCCATTTTGTTGCAGAAGGAGAATTCAACGATCTGCTTCCCTCTCCTTCACTCCTGTCAAGCCTCAAGCCTTTAGGTTGCTTACAAAGGTATTATATGTACTAGTCTTTCGGGTTCATTCCATATCAGTCACTGTACGGAAATCCTGTTTTAATCTGTCCGTCTCCGCGTTTTGTCCCCACCCCTCCCCCCTCCCCTCCTCCCCCTTCTTTCTGTGTTTCACACAAGCTTCCATCCTCTCTAATAAAGTTGTTCTTATAAATGGCGAACTGAAATGATAGTCTTCGGAATATCATTTCGATGGTTTACAGTATATTTCTCGTCCTACAAATCTTATGTCCTTTCACATGTTATCTTATGCCCTTTGGAACTTTTTCCATATTTCACTGCTCTACGTCAAAGCAAGTTTGGTCCAATTGTTTTCGCAATATTGATTATTTACGTTCTGATGACGATGCTGCTGCCTTCGGTGAATGAAGTAGTTGTTTGCAGCACACAGTGGTGCGACGTTCACAGTGGTCAGGGGTTGAGAGCGCACTGAGAGCTGTCGATGAAAAGTTGAGGTGGTGCAGCGAGAGGTTGATCAATACGGAGGACTTAGAGGAGATTGTAACCTTGCATAAAGCTATTCGAGGCGGAATCGAGATATTGGAATGCTGCTCATCCTCGAAATAACTCTTTGCTTCAAAGTGTGCGAAATTTTTTGAACGTTTCCCTCCTTCTTTCGCTACCTGAAGTCTCTGTGGAAGCAGAGCCGACAAAACTTTGTTTTAACGAATTCGGTTCAGAGGTAATCCCACAGTCATTACTTCTTGCAGAGGCAGTGGACGGTCGTGGTAGTGAGATAAGGTCGAGGGAGGAAGTAGTTTGTTTGTCTGCTTCTGCGACATCTTCATGCTGATAAGAATGGCAGGGCGCTGCTGTTTTCAGACGTGCCGTTAGTAGTGTTTGCCGATGCATTTGGTTTCTGTTTCCACCAGTACTGAGTTTAGTGACCCTTCATGTTCCTCCATGTTCTGGAACTCCCATCCGAAAAAATGTAGTTCTTGCTAGGAGCATTGCGTCGTTTAGCGTGCGGCGGTAGCGGGCATTTTTTCATTTGCTCTGGAACTCCCATCCGAAAAAATGTAGTTCTTGCTAGGAGCATTGCGTCGTTTAGCGTGCGGCGGTAGCGGGCATTTTTTCATTTGCTCTGGAACTCCCATCCGAAAAAATGTAGTTCTTGCTAGGAGCATTGCGTCGTTTAGCGTGCGGCGGTAGCGGGCATTTTTTCATTTGCTCTGGAACTCCCATCCGAAAAAATGTAGTTCTTGCTAGGAGCATTGCGTCGTTTAGCGTGCGGCGGTAGCGGGCATTTTTTCATTTGCTCTGGAACTCCCATCCGAAAAAATGTAGTTCTTGCTAGGAGCATTGCGTCGTTTAGCGTGCGGCGGTAGCGGGCATTTTTTCATTTGCTCTGGAACTCCCATCCGAAAAAATGTAGTTCTTGCTAGGAGCATTGCGTCGTTTAGCGTGCGGCGGTAGCGGGCATTTTTTCATTTGCTCTGGAACTCCCATCCGAAAAAATGTAGTTCTTGCTAGGAGCATTGCGTCGTTTAGCGTGCGGCGGTAGCGGGCATTTTTTCATTTGCTCTGGAACTCCCATCCGAAAAAATGTAGTTCTTGCTAGGAGCATTGCGTCGTTTAGCGTGCGGCGGTAGCGGGCATTTTTTCATTTGCTCTGGAACTCCCATCCGAAAAAATGTAGTTCTTGCTAGGAGCATTGCGTCGTTTAGCGTGCGGCGGTAGCGGGCATTTTTTCATTTGCTCTGGAACTCCCATCCGAAAAAATGTAGTTCTTGCTAGGAGCATTGCGTCGTTTAGCGTGCGGCGGTAGCGGGCATTTTTTCATTTGCTCTGGAACTCCCATCCGAAAAAATGTAGTTCTTGCTAGGAGCATTGCGTCGTTTAGCGTGCGGCGGTAGCGGGCATTTTTTCATTTGCTCTGGAACTCCCATCCGAAAAAATGTAGTTCTTGCTAGGAGCATTGCGTCGTTTAGCGTGCGGCGGTAGCGGGCATTTTTTCATTTGCTCTGGAACTCCCATCCGAAAAAATGTAGTTCTTGCTAGGAGCATTGCGTCGTTTAGCGTGCGGCGGTAGCGGGCATTTTTTCATTTGCTCTGGAACTCCCATCCGAAAAAATGTAGTTCTTGCTAGGAGCATTGCGTCGTTTAGCGTGCGGCGGTAGCGGGCATTTTTTCATTTGCTCTGGAACTCCCATCCGAAAAAATGTAGTTCTTGCTAGGAGCATTGCGTCGTTTAGCGTGCGGCGGTAGCGGGCATTTTTTCATTTGCTCTGGAACTCCCATCCGAAAAAATGTAGTTCTTGCTAGGAGCATTGCGTCGTTTAGCGTGCGGCGGTAGCGGGCATTTTTTCATTTGCTCTGGAACTCCCATCCGAAAAAATGTAGTTCTTGCTAGGAGCATTGCGTCGTTTAGCGTGCGGCGGTAGCGGGCATTTTTTCATTTGCTCTGGAACTCCCATCCGAAAAAATGTAGTTCTTGCTAGGAGCATTGCGTCGTTTAGCGTGCGGCGGTAGCGGGCATTTTTTCATTTGCTCTGGAACTCCCATCCGAAAAAATGTAGTTCTTGCTAGGAGCATTGCGTCGTTTAGCGTGCGGCGGTAGCGGGCATTTTTTCATTTGCTCTGGAACTCCCATCCGAAAAAATGTAGTTCTTGCTAGGAGCATTGCGTCGTTTAGCGTGCGGCGGTAGCGGGCATTTTTTCATTTGCTCTGGAACTCCCATCCGAAAAAATGTAGTTCTTGCTAGGAGCATTGCGTCGTTTAGCGTGCGGCGGTAGCGGGCATTTTTTCATTTGCATTTTACTCATCAAGAGAGCAGTCGCGCACCAGGAAACATAGGTTGTTGCTAGGTGTCATCTTTAATAGCGTCGTGTTTAGTTTGAATTTGGAAACAATTTGACTGCAGAAAGGTGTTTGATGCATTTTTGGATTCATTTTTAGTAAGCGGGAGGTGTTTTACGGTTGCAGTGGCAGTGAGAGGGATTTTGAAAGTGGCATTTTCTTCCCAGAAAATTTTAACATCCGCATTAAGCAGTAACTTTTTTTGTGGTAAGAGAGCTAGGTGCAAACCATTGAATGTGCTTGTTACCGATGCTTCGTGCTTAATCTAGATTTGACAATCTCCATATTGTTATATAATCTCAAAAATAACTCCTATTTCGATACTGTGCACTGTTTCGAGCACCCGAACGTCAAATAAATCCTTTTCACCAAAGGATATGATTTTTAATAATAACAACAGTAGATAGTTGCGGGAAACAAACAGGAAAACACATGAAAGTTCGACAGTTGAAAACTGAGGTGTATTATTTCGAGACAGAAAAGGAAAGCGAAGGAGGCTGGAAGGAACGAAGTGAAGTTATTGAAAACAAAGAGGAAATATTTTGCGCAAGGGGTATAAAAATACTGTGAGTTAATTGTAATTTCCAGTATTTATGAGCCGCCTCTGCCCATGCGTATGACGCTTTTTTATTTAAAGTCTGCGATTTCTGAAGGTTATGGGTCCCACTGTCGAGGTGTATGATATGCTGTTTTATGGCGTTGTTTATCTTATTGTTTGTTGCGTGCTTATTCGGTTTCTGTTGGCTTCGAGCGTTTCTGGACCACTGATCCGAAGAAACGCTTTGCGTTCGTTCGACAAATAAAACCATTTTGATAAAGGAATTTTTATGGCTCTTCTGCAGCTAAAAATCGATTCACCTCATCGTTTTGCGTATATTTCTTAGCAAATCTTAAGAATATTTTCGCATTAGTGTAGAGAGGTGCTCGAGCCACCAACGGCTCTTTCCTTCTCCCGTCTTCGTTAAGTCGGACTATTTCGAAGTTCATGCCTTTGTTGTCGAAAAAAAAAATCAGTTTCTGAAGTTTTGCAAATGGTTGAGTGGGTGACGATTTTTGAGATTGCATAGACTGGCATGGAATGACTCAGCAAATTGTTCGATACCCCATCGACATTAATGCGCACTAGTATCAATCGCATTTATTAGAGGAATGTTTGAGCTGAAGAAAACACTTCAACTATAATACTGTACTGATGTTAGCATTCACTACGAGATTTCAGTGCGGATAATTCTCAGTTTCGGAGAAGTAGCCGATTTCTTTTTGAAAATGTATTGAACGATATGATTCGTTCAGACTACCGTATTGCTTCAAATAGAGCGCCACCAGATGGATCCATCGTCTCCTTGGGGTGACATGAAAAATGACCTCATTTTCAACATAAACTTATTTTCATCCTTTCAATAAAAGCATTAAAGGATGCCAATCATGAAATGTCGCTCAGCAGAGTTCGAAACAATAAACTTCGTATTGAGCAAGCCCTTCGCACTTCTAATAAAACTGCAAAATTCGATACTTTAACCTGAATGTTAACACATTATTGCGCTTTGTCAATATTGACCTTCAGCAGTAAGGGAATTGTCGGCGTAGATATGTGCACCTGCTAGAGGTTTGTTGCAGATTGTACGTTCGCCAAGTGATTATGTTGTACGAGTTTTTGTCTCAGCATTGTTTTGTTTTACGTTAGTGTTTAATTGACAGCGAAAGTGACGAAAGCGAACAGCATTCGCATATATCCAGATTTTCGGTTTCTCTCCGCCTTTCCCCCCTCC
>JPKZ01003092.1:761542-785230 GCA_000803305.1 Toxocara canis | reverse complement strand
TGTATCAATAAAATCTAACGCAAATAATAAAATCCACTAGTAATGTGAGTATTTAGCGAGTGGCCGGGACCATAGGTGTCCCTCTAAAGTAAGAGTATGTTGTTTAATAGTTTTCTAACTAATGCCATAGTGAGAAGGTCCCAACTCACCCGCCGAACTCACAGTCAACAAAACAGCCCACAACGACGTCCGCATATTGACTGCAACGCCGCCGCACAGAGCACTTCGCTGTTCCACAACGTGGGCAATGCTTGTTGAGTGTTCAGCGCGCATATTGCGTTTGCATTCGGCGCTGAGAAGATGCTATCCGTGGTTGCATATGTTTCGATCATCTTTCGACTCCAAAACTCATCTCCCATCGTTGGCTTGTTCGTCCGGTGTTAGCAGATGGCAGCGAAGGGATTTATGCAAGTCAAGTGATCATGATCAGTCGACAATCTGTATGACACTGCGAGAGCAACTGGCACAACGAGATGGTTTCGAGTGGCATCCATTTAAGGTTTGCTTAAACGCGTTGCGCTTGATGTTAAAATTGAGTACAATGTAGGTTTAGTTCGAGTCTTGCACAAATTCTGAGTTTGGAAGAGGAGTCATCGAACATTCTTCTATATGGCTTATTTTATCATAAAAGTATTTTATGCCGTCGTATTTTCGTTCCGTTACCAACATCTGATCGTTTTCAATGCCGGCCGAATTGGGTTGCTACGTTACTGTGATATTTGATACCTGATAAAATCAATTTGTTTCATTTGAAAGCTGATAACGGATAAGAGGCCTAGAATTTCCCTTTCCCTCCTTTCGCTGGTCCTCCTTTTAGCGGAGGTACATTTTTTCCTCCCCTTCATCAAGGAACTGCTTTCTCTGATTTCCAACATCCATCCGCTTCCCCCGCTCCCCTTGCTTCGCCTTTTTTCCTTCGGCGTGACATTTCAAATGAAGTGTCGACAGTAGTAGTATGGAAGTAAGAGTATCTGCAGCAATAATGTTATTAGCAAGTACACTATCAATAGTTGATGTTTTCGAAAAGTAAGCAGTACAATGGAAGCAGCAGCAGTGAACAGGGAGGAAGTAGTAGTAGCAGAGTAGTGATGAGTATTACTTGAATGTAACTGCGAACTATGGTAGAGTGAGCATGCAGTAATGAGTGGTACAAATGGTTGTAATAGATGGCCCAATAGTAGTGCTAGTAATAAGGGGGTGTTATATGGTTATGTTAACAGCAGTTAACGCTTTTTCACTGAAATGAGTAAAAAGTAGTAGCAGCAACAGTGGCATGCTGGTAGTGGTGATAAGTGGTATCACTCGTGCATCCTTTCAACATATAGAAAATGAGTAGAACGAGTGCAANGAGGGGATAGAGGGGTGGAAATTTTGCGGGGCGGACCCGTTGCCTCCTGCATCGATAGACGGAAAAGCTGAAGGTGCTTTTCTTCTCTATCAACTCCCACCCTTCCCCTTTTCATCCCTTCTGGCATTATCTCGACCCTACTAGACCGTAATTTAACTCTAAAAGCATCCTGGGCAATCGTTGTTTGCTTGTCGTATGTCAAAACGAGTCACGCTCTTCTACGCTCTTTCAAAAAGGAACAGAAACGCAGCTTATTACTCCCAGCTGTTGTGCATTTGGCACATCGTTTCTGTTTACGTTTGTACCTTCCGTATTACGTTAGGCGAGCGTTTTCGTTTGATGAGTCGCATTTTTTGCGTCTCCCTTTCCCTCCATTTCATCCCCATACTTCATTTTGTGACTCCCTTCCCCTCCATTTCATCCCCATTCTTCATTCCTCTATCCTTTATTTGCGGTACCCCTTCGTCACCTATGAGCGATGCAGTATGCACAGTTATAAAGGCTATTTGTTAAACAGTTTATTTTATTTTATTTTAACGGATTTAATGTATTGGTTTATAGGTCGGCTCACACAATGCGATCGTTCAGGAAAAGGTCCATCTAAAGTTCGCAGATGATGCGCTCGGCGTTTTGGTTATAAGCACGCCATCGTTTTTTGAAACGACCTATAAACGTTGGCTCAAGAATCATTGGAGTGCAGGTGAAACTGTTGACGATGTCAAGAAAAAAGTCGGACCTCATCCAATTGAAGGTTTCTTCAAATGGAAATTCGAACAAATTGAGAACGTAATTTATTTTCTGTTGAATTTTTCTTGCTCATTCAAGCGTTTCAAGAAAATAGCTTATGGAGCTACGGTTATTTTAAATTACACATAAAAATTTTGCAAATTAGTGCCAAACTGTATGTATCTATTTGTATGAGGGAATATGCAATTTTGATGGTAATTATGTGATATTTTTAATTTAAAAGACAAGTTTTTGACGTTATTTTGTAAGTTTTATAATTTCTGCCAGTGGATTACGAGCCATATTGTCGCTTCGTTTATGCGAGTCGATGTCGTTTTATTTGGCTGGTCGATAATATTTGATATCTGTTCCTCAAGAAAATTTATAATGCGCGGAGTGCCTAAGTAAAATTTAATTTTTCGAGAGGTGTAGCATTTTTCTAAGCACAATTAGAGTAAATAGTAAAATATAACAATCAGTATTTAAGCGTTTTTGGTGAAAGTGTTGTTGATGTCAAGAAATATTACAGTTAATACGCTCTTTTTCAGCATTTCCATTATCTTTTACGGTTTGCATAACTGTTTATCAAAAACGACAACGAATGCCATTTGCTGATTGGTCGACTTTTTTCGTAACTGAAACATAAAGAGTTCAACAATCGAATGACGACAGCTGTTAGTGATCCCATACCATTCATGAACGTGTATGTGAAGAGTGCACTCTGTTTAGATTCTTTCACCGATTCGAGTTGTTTCAATCTGTGATTTTGAGCCAGTGAAAGATCGATTACCGACCGTTTCACTGCCAGCTTGTGGTCACGTTTCGGGTGCTGCCTATTTCTATCACCCCAACCACCCGACCACCGGTGAGAAGGTGTGCAAATTCGTTTGTTTTCTTGTTCCATATGGCATATCTGCTGTAGGCGATTGCGGAACAAGCAGAAAAATCTAATCTTTAAGAGCTGGCGTCGTTAGTACCTCCATTTACAGTGGCTGGCGATGAATAATTCGTCAAAGAAGTTAGTTATTCATGCATTTCTTTTTTCGTTTACACCCTGGTAGTCATCAAAATTGCTGTTTTGCGGGAATCATATGTTATACTGCGTTTGACAATGACGGATAACTCACTAGTATTGTAGATATCTCGCTGGCAATAGGGGAGAGGCATTGACGGGACACGATCAAGGCTGCACAACTTTCATAAACTATTCTGTTTGGTTTAGAATTTTATTCGATCAATCAACGGGAAGACAATAGTTTGTGAAATCCGTCCACCCCTTCCTCCCTTCCGTCGTCTACTGGACTGCCGTTGTGGCGAACCGTCCAATAGTGTGACCGTAAGCGTGCGCTCTGCATTCTTGGTGAACCGTTCGGTGTGAAAACATTTTGAAAATTCAAATAGAATGGTCTGACAGATTTTCATATTTGTTTTATTTTGAGTTTGAGTGGAAAGATCACCAGTGTATTTCGTAAGTGAGATTATTCGCCACCCCACGCCACTTCTTCGAATTGAGAAGGGGAAGTTGCAATGCACAGCCAGCTTGGAAAAGAGTAAAAGGAAACAGAGGGAGGTTGAAAATGCGAGGATTGGAGGGAAAAAAAGGAAACTAGGTAGTGGAGTGGGGTCGCAGACGCATTCCTCGGTGAAATTTGCAATCGGAGTTGTACTGAAAAACAAAAGGTTTTCTTTCTGCCGGTTACCCTGTTGGCATTTGCGATCCCAATGAATTTCGGAGCTCGGATTGTGGGACGGGAAAGGTTAACCTCATCGATGGGAAAGGTTAACCTCAAGGTTCGTACAATTATCAGCTGTCGAATTTTACTGTCGTTTTGCTAAAACATTCGAATGCGCGGAGGGATGGAGATGGGAGGCGGGAGGGGGAGGGAGGGGGACTGGCAAGAAATGCTCATTAACTAGTCTTCCCATTAGACCTATCGCTTCTACAAACTTCTACAAGCCCGATGTAAATAATGAGGCTCGCTTAATAATTCACTGCTTTTTGACGTGAATGCAGTTTTGCACAAATGTTCTGTCCAAAATTCGTTTTTTCGTGTTCTTACACTCGACGATTTAACTGTAATAAAATGAGCATTTATTAGATATGGTGGAGACGCTTTTAATGCTCACAGCTTCTTCGAAGGCTAATTAATTGGTCTAAATATTGACACAAGGATCTCATCTTACAGTGTAGTTATTTCTTTCAAATTTCCTAGCTCAAGCTCCTATGATCATGTGTAAATCGAATCAGTCCGATAGGCATGCACCCACCCATGGCTTCATAACATGATGTCGCCATAATGATAGCGATGTTGACAGTGAAAATCTTCGTGACATTGCGCTTTCAGATGCAGTTTTATCAAAGTCAGCGAAAATAGATAGCGCAAATTGGTGGATTTCCTTAGTTGGCCCACTCACTGTATAAATTCGCTTATTAACGCGCAGTTACAATTTTAACGAGCAATTAAGTTATGTTAAAGCAAGTCGCCTTTCTTGTTTTCCACTTTTTTCGACTGATTCCCTCTTCTCTTAGCTCGGATCCATACAGCTTACAGAAGTGAAGGAAACCATAAAATGTTGCCGAACAATAGAATTCTTTATAGTTTAGGTTGCCGTAGCGGATGCAGGAAGCCAGAGAGGCCGTTGTGATGTGGAATTTGCAGCTTCTTCTTCATTCGTTTTTACTCAACTGCAACTACCGGGACCACAGTCGCCAATGATAATATTTTACTTTCTCCGCAGCATTCCCCCCCTCTCCACCCCCTTTCTGTTTGCGTCTCTTCCTCTATCTCTCTTTCTCTTTTCGTAATCTTTGCATTGGCCTCCAACTGTTTGCTAATCTGAGCTAAGCTGAGTTTTGTCCTCCAACTAAAATATGGTTCTCTGAGGTTGGTGTTCGTCTGTGAGCGCTTAACTGTATTCATTTAAGATCTATCCTCAAGGACTCAACCTGCATCCAAAATACGGTGGTTATTTCACGTTTCGCGGTGTCATCATATTCCCGGATGTGCATCTGCCAACTGACTTCAAAGAGCCAGAGCCTGTCAAGACACTCGATACTGACGCTAAGGTGCTTGAGGCACTCGAATTATTCAATAAGTATTGGATGGACAATCGCTACCGTAATTGCGGAAATCCAGTCGAAAAATACAGCGCGCTGCAATTGAAGTATTTTAGCACTGTACGAAGACGCAGATGGCGTCTCATAGCGCATTGGTTCCAATAAAGGACTTGTTCGCTTTGTGCTGTTGTTCAATGTTGCCTGCTTGTTTGTTTATTGAGTTATGGTGCTGTTAAATGCACCCCTTATAGATTGGTGAAAGTTGACCATGTCTGCAATACGCATTCAGATTAAAACTTTGTACTTGGATATCTATAAAGAATATGCAAATTATTAATGAGCACCTACTCGTAATTCACATTTTGCTTCCTTTCCTACAACATCGTAACACTTTTTGGCACTCGCGTGCATTGCTTCTAAGAAATTTCAAGCGCTAAACGAAAGATCCGCAGAATGCAGCAATTAAGCGTCGTATTTGGTCAGTGGTGATTTGATGAAACGTTGTTGCTGTGAGTAGTGTATCGCATAAGTTCAAATTCAGTGCCACTTACCCTTTAAAACAGCCTCCATTCATCAGCTAAATTCAGTCATTATTCTCAAATTGAACGTTTGCACGGGCATCCCTTCAAACTTAGCTCATTATATGTAGGTGACCTGGTACAGCGTCTTTCGCCTCTTAAATTTGGCTCTGAGTTCTCGTTCAGCGAAAAGGCAACAGTCAAAGTAGAGGGCTTGTGAATTCGACATTTAATGTGTAAATAACGAATTTAATGTATAATAATAATAATTTAATATATAATAACATTTGATGTATAATAATTTATACAGAATTACACAATAGTATAAATAAATAACGAACAGGATACAATACGATGTTTTGTGTGAATAAATGTGCATCCGTATCGTGGTAAACTTGTGGTGCATGGTATAGAATGGTAATGCTCGAGCGCTACACTTGAAGTAATTGTCGTGTTTGGACACAAAGCGACCGCCGCGGTGTTATCTCGATGGGCAATCAGTGCCTGAAGTGGTCGTTTATCAGGGATTACTTCAGATATTTCATCTATATGATAATTCGGGATGATATGCTGGTGATCAATAGAAAGAAGAGAGAAGGTATGATTTTGTGCGCGTCATTCGATCGCAACGCTCTTTGCGGACGGCTATTGAAAACCGCACATTTAACGAAAATCACATGAGCGCCAAGTGAATTCCACTTTGTTCCATTCCTACAGTGATGTCACCGATTTGTTTAATTATAATTGCTAATACGTATTGCATCGTGCAGCCCGGCGGAAGCTTTTTTTTCAGCTGTTAATATGATTTTCAACCGTCCAATTGTTTAGTGAGGAGAGCATTGTTTTTTTTTTTGCTTAAACTTGCACTGGTAAATGTGAAGATGGCACTGCTCTGAGTTTTGTCCTCCAACTAAAATATGGTTCTCTGAGGTTGGTGTTCGTCTGTGAGCGCTTAACTGTATTCATTTAAGATCTATCCTCAAGGACTCAACCTGCATCCAAAATACGGTGGTTATTTCACGTTTCGCGGTGTCATCATATTCCCGGATGTGCATCTGCCAACTGACTTCAAAGAGCCAGAGCCTGTCAAGACACTCGATACTGACGCTAAGGTGCTTGAGGCACTCGAATTATTCAATAAGTATTGGATGGACAATCGCTACCGTAATTGCGGAAATCCAGTCGAAAAATACAGCGCGCTGCAATTGAAGTATTTTAGCACTGTACGAAGACGCAGATGGCGTCTCATAGCGCATTGGTTCCAATAAAGGACTTGTTCGCTTTGTGCTGTTGTTCAATGTTGCCTGCTTGTTTGTTTATTGAGTTATGGTGCTGTTAAATGCACCCCTTATAGATTGGTGAAAGTTGACCATGTCTGCAATACGCATTCAGATTAAAACTTTGTACTTGGATATCTATAAAGAATATGCAAATTATTAATGAGCACCTACTCGTAATTCACATTTTGCTTCCTTTCCTACAACATCGTAACACTTTTTGGCACTCGCGTGCATTGCTTCTAAGAAATTTCAAGCGCTAAACGAAAGATCCGCAGAATGCAGCAATTAAGCGTCGTATTTGGTCAGTGGTGATTTGATGAAACGTTGTTGCTGTGAGTAGTGTATCGCATAAGTTCAAATTCAGTGCCACTTACCCTTTAAAACAGCCTCCATTCATCAGCTAAATTCAGTCATTATTCTCAAATTGAACGTTTGCACGGGCATCCCTTCAAACTTAGCTCATTATATGTAGGTGACCTGGTACAGCGTCTTTCGCCTCTTAAATTTGGCTCTGAGTTCTCGTTCAGCGAAAAGGCAACGGTCAAAGTAGAGGGCTTGTGAATTCGACATTTAATGTGTAAATAACGAATTTAATGTATAATAATAATAATTTAATATATAATAACATTTGATGTATAATAATTTATACAGAATTACACAATAGTATAAATAAATAACGAACAGGATACAATACGATGTTTTGTGTGAATAAATGTGCATCCGTATCGTGGTAAACTTGTGGTGCATGGTATAGAATGGTAATGCTCGAGCGCTACACTTGAAGTAATTGTCGTGTTTGGACACAAAGCGACCGCCGCGGTGTTATCTCGATGGGCAATCAGTGCCTGAAGTGGTCGTTTATCAGGGATTACTTCAGATATTTCATCTATATGATAATTCGGGATGATATGCTGATGATCAATAGAAAGAAGAGAGAAGGTATGATTTTGTGCGCGTCATTCGATCGCAACGCTCTTTGCGGACGGCTATTGAAAACCGCACATTTAACGAAAATCACATGAGCGCCAAGTGAATTCCACTTTGTTCCATTCCTACAGTGATGTCACCGATTTGTTTAATTATAATTGCTAATACGTATTGCATCGTGCAGCCCGGCGGAAGCTTTTTTTTCAGCTGTTAATATGATTTTCAACCGTCCAATTGTTTAGTGAGGAGAGCATTGTTTTTTTTTTTTGCTTAAACTTGCACTGGTAAATGTGAAGACTGGCACTGCTATATGTGGAGGTTGGCACTGGTATATGTGGGGGCTGTTTTCGTGACCTTTCTAGTGTATATATTGTTGGTCACATGATTGCGTTTAATAAAGCGATATTGTGGACTTGTATTGGAATGAAAGAGAGATTTGAATTGAAGAGACCTGTTTATAAACTGTATGGTATTTAGTACCATTACGAATACAACGAAGAAGCGATAACACTTAGCAAGTGTTAATTTATAGAATGTGAGTTGTTATCTATGGATGTAGTCTACAAGAGTGCTCCCAATTCCAGAATCGCTATCTACAGCTTTCGCTACATACGATTTTTTCTACTGCTCGATTTTATTCGAACTGTATTGGAATGCGATACTGTCTGAAAGTATTCCCGTCATAGTGCTTTGAGACGATCTCGATGATATTACGTATTGTGGTTGTTTCTGCACTTGGCTATGCGCGATTTCGATTAGCGAAAAGGGCAACTTTTGTCAAATGCTCTAAAGGGGAGGGGTTGATGAATGCTTGGAATTTAAAGCAGAACAAATAATGATAGCAGACAAAAAATGACAATACGTATTAGGATTGTTTGGGATCGGGACTGGGATATGTATTGTCTTCTGCATTTTCACCGTAGAAAAGAAAGTGAAACAAATTTCTCGAGGGTTCCGTTCGTACCTAGAGGTTGTCTTCAGGTAGGGTTGAAGGGTTACAAGGTCGTTTACAACCATTACTTTCTTTCAGTACAGTCTTGTCATGCCAGTTTAGCATTAGTATTTTCTTTAAAGGAAGCGAAGATGTCGTTGAATGCTGTCCTTTCATGTGCTCTTCGTTGTCGTCTAAGCGTCTCATCGGTACCATTGTCGTCGACAATTTTTTTAAATGTGGAGCCAGCTAGTTCGGGGACTTTTTTGCGTTTCACGAATACTTCGAGGGTGTTCTCGAACTTTGTGAAGCCCGCTTATAGTCGATTATTCGGTAAAGCAAATGCTGCTTCGTGTTCGTCTTCAATTAGCAGGTCGGTCGACGAGAAGAGAATATTCGACACGTTGAATCAGCTTTTCGCTGAGCGAGATGGATTCGAATGGCATCACTTCAGGGTTCGTTTTTTGCTAGTCATTTGCGTATGCAGCATTTAACGGTGAGGGGCGACACGATGCGCTGAGATAGTTGTCGTTATTAATTAATTTGTCTGAAACTCTTTCAAACATATATTTATTTGGAAATATTTCTCATCCTTCCTTCTCTCTTTCCATCTCTCTTCCTCTCCCCCCCCCTCCGCACTTGTCTCAGGCGTTCTTCCGAGGGCAGTAATCATGTTTAGCGTAAGACATTTCGAACGCTTATTTGCTCACCGTCACATTCGCTTAGAGAATGCCGTAATGAACAGTGATTCATCCATTAATTGTAGACAGTGATGTTTGCCGATGAGTTTTTCAGTGCTTTGGCGTGAGAAAATATTCGAGTAAGAGAGAGCGAGTCGTTTTTATTCTGAACATCTATTTGCCTGATAGTTCTTTCATGTATGCATTTTTCTTCATGATATAAATGTGCAAAGAACTCTTAACATGTTTTCCGGTTGGTTCCTATAATGCAGTCGTACAAAAAGATGTTCGGCTGAGGTTCGACGATGATGTGATGGCGATCGTCGTATTAAATACACCGTCCTTCTTCGACACCACATATAAGGAATGGCTTCAAAGGCAATACGAAGTGGGCGAAAGCATGGAACATTTCGCCAACAAAATTGGACCACATCCAATACGTTCATTCTTTCTATCGCGATTCGCCGATGTTGAGGATGTAAGTTCTAGTAAGTTTGGCCTCCAGTGTAATATGTTTCTTTATTTACGATCATGAGCACAGTTATATTCTCTCATACCAATTAGCCAAAAAACTTGCTCTCGAAATATCACTGTTCAAAAAACATTCTTTGTTCATTTATATTCTGACGGTCAGCAAAAGTGTTATTATACCATGTACACTATACTATAGAGTTGTTTCGCATTGGTTACGTCTTATCTTATCATTGTGATATCAAATTCGAGCGCTCAAACATGGATCAGTTGTCTGATATAGTTTGACAGTAGGATTCCGAACATTTTTCACCGGATTCCGACGATCGCATCTGTCTTCACTTCTGATTGTGTAAATTTATTTTCAGTTCTTCCATCC
This sequence comes from Toxocara canis, assembly GCA_000803305.1. Lineage (NCBI taxonomy): Eukaryota > Metazoa > Nematoda > Chromadorea > Rhabditida > Toxocaridae > Toxocara > Toxocara canis. Next base: position 774,912 of record JPKZ01003092.1, on the reverse strand, counting down.
TTAAAATACACCATTTACTTCGAAGTTTGCACTAAAATGTCTGCAGAAACTGACGCCAATACGTGCGGTGTCGATTTGTGACTTCGAACCGCTCTATGATAGACTGCCTTTGGTTTCGTTACCTGTTTGCGGTCATGTCTCGGGTGCTGCCTACTTTTACCGAGTGAATGAAGCCATCGATCCGCGCACTGGTAAAAGGGTAATCGCATGTTTCTTTTTTTTCCGCTTACATCACTCCTGAAAAGCATCTGGCGTACTTTTGTACGTCTGACATAATTATTTTTTTAAAATGTGGAGCCAGTGGATGAGGAGGTTCATTGTTTTTTTTTTCATTATTCAGTTCTTAGCGGTACATGTAGGGAAGGGCTGATTATTTTCTGCATGAAAAGTGGAAATGAAAAAAGAGATGCATAGCTGCAGACTGTAGCTGGGAAGAGGAAGATTGTAGAGGGGAGAGAGGAGGTGAAAGGAAAAGATAATACAGAACAGAAGACGAGATTGTGAAGCATAGCTAAGTCGGTAGGATAAAACCACTGCAGTCCGGAAGTGGTGAGCTGAATAACGCCTCTGAAAAGTTTTCTTTGGCAAATTATTGCTTTGATTAGGTTGTTGATGAAAAGCGAGAAAGAACTGCTGATAAGGATATCATGGACTGTTGACTGAAGTCGTCACTTCACTATAATCTTACAACCTACCTGCACCCTCTTACACTCTCCAGTTTTTATCTTGTGCTGAACAGGCCACTTCGGGCATATTCTCAGATTTGTCTACCTTACGAATTTGGTCCTCATATGGAGGAAGGCTCCTTGCACATCAATCCTCCTCTCTTATATTCAGTTCCTTCCTCTATCGCCGACTGCAGCCAGTCTCTGGATTTGTTTCATAGCTTTTCTAACAGTGCTATTTTCGAACCGAACGATCTTTCGTGTTTTAAATGCATGCAGGAAATATGCTCTCAGATAGGACTTTAATTCCTAGCTTTTTTTCTCGCTGGTACGGTTTGGTTCTCTTTCAAGCTGGCAACTTGCCAAACATTTATCTCCTTTCAGAAACTACATATGGGTCTCAGCTTGCACCACAAGTATGGTGGACACTTTTCATTTCGCGGAGTTATCGTATTCCCGGATGTCCACCTCCTCGCTACCTATAAGGAACAGCAACCGTTAAAGACACTTCATACAGAAGAGGAAATCGAGCGAGCGCTACAACTTTTCAACGAGTATTTTTTCGATAATAGATACCGTGATTGCGGAGCTCCTATTGAGAGGTACAGTGAGCTACAGTTGAAATATTTCAGCACTCCACCCGAACGAAGATGGTCGCTTATTGCGCACTGGTTTCGAAATTAAACTTTCATCTGGAGTTCACTGTCCCAAAAGGGGATAAATAGAATTTTTTTATGGCTTCTTTTACCATGATGTTGTCTGCCTTTGCTGCTAACGTTAGTTTCACTTACGTTTATGTTTCACATACGTGAGCTTACTCTCTCCCACGATCCAACGAAAGGGCTCTTCAAAGAGAAACATAGTATTTTCGGGGTTTTATGCCATTCTTTCCCTATTGCAAATGTGAGCAGCGTTGCCATTATACGGTCCGGAAATAAGAGCTCAAAAATTTTCGTCTTTTTAGCAATGTGCCAAAAGTACACGTCTATGTAATTTTTATCTTTTTAGCAATGTGCCAAAATTATACCTCAATGTCCTTAAAATCTTATTCCAACCATCAGTATATGCCACCTTGTTCAACACATCACCGGCATCAGAATTGCTGTGCTTTTGTGATGAATTGCGGCCGAATGACTTATTAGCTCATAGGCAAGCTTATATGCCCGTGTTTAATCGAGCATCTAAATCTTTTACTAATCATCACTTTTTTTTGCACATCGCTAGGAAGAGAATTTCTTTGGGAGTCCTCTCTCCGTGCATCCATCGGAACGGACGCTAAGTGAACATGTTTGCCAAATACACACTTTCGCCTCGAGACGATTGTGGTGCATGATGAATTTAGAATTGATGCAGTTTGCTTTTATCGAAAGCTTCACTCATTTTTTGTTTCTTCTTAATGCTTATTGAATTCATCACTTAGATGGGTTAATCCTTTCGTATTGCAGTGTGGTCAACAGTTACACATTGTTGCAGTTGTGCCTAATTATTTTTTAGTCTTATCGAATTCAATGAGTGAACGGTCACTGTAATGAAACATCTCGCCTGTAATAAATCTAAGAAATCAGTTTCAATATGATGTGCACATCATCTTTTTTTTCTCTAAAAGGCATGCTATATGCTAGAAGGCGAGCAGAATGTGCGCCATGGCCCTCCTACTGCGAAATGTGTGCAAGTCTTTTAACACCAATTTTATCTTTGCCAAAACTGAACTGACTCGAATTTGGTGTATAAAAAGTCATTTTAGGACGGTCATTATATCTATCGAATTCACAGCCCTAGCTCCACTGAGCCCGAATTGAAACTATCAGACATGCACGCACAGACATAACGTCGCCATAATGCGCTTTGCAGACGCATATGTGCCTAAGCGCATAATAACAAGTTAATGTCGTCTTGAAGAATGCATTTGGTACTGTTTTTTTGAGACAAAGAAATAATGGCGCTTATTTCAGTGATATAGAAGGACTGATGCAAACTCATTGAGGACTACTTCCGATCAGTATATAGGCTTGGGTTTCAGGAACAAAAAAGAAGGAATAGTGGAAGTAGAATCGAAAAAGAGAACAAGAAAAATTAGTGAAAATAAATGGAAAAAAAAACAACAACATAGAGTTGCAGAAATGAGCGTTGATATGTTTTTTTTTGCACCAAAAAATCTCAACTTTTTCAAACTTTTTTAACTCCACCACGATTCCCACAATGACTGATTGTTCCGGTATGCTGATTTCATCTACTTACAACGAAAGCAATTTTCGATGAGATGACGGTTGATCAAATTTTCGTAAACAGGCAACAATGAAACCTCTTCCGGTATTATGCACTGACTTAATGTAGCCCACTATAGCAAATGTCACACTGGCTGGAGCGAAGAGAGAATTGTTGGTGTTTCAAATGAACTGATAAAATGAACTACCTAATACGGTCTAAAAATAGTCATGTCATTTCTTCAACGGAGAACATTTCGTTAAAAACTTCCTGACAATAGTGCTAACCGTTAAATGTGTTCCTCTGTCTCTCACCATCTAGCTACGACTTAATAACGTTGCATATTCACAAAACCCTCTGGTTGTACAGTTTTTTAGATCTCACTCGATAATAGACGCTATTGCACACACACAAAGGGTGTGAACATTGACAGAAATTCGATTGATCGGCAAACCGCCAATGCGTATGCAGAACACATTCCTTAAAAATATTTGGCCATGAAACGACCTTCGATTGTTAAATTCTTTGTGTCTATCTGCACATATTCAAGCTGTCCCAATTGTGTTTCGTAGTTTCAATTTTATGTCTTAGTCCCAACTTTATCACCAATTTTATTCGCTTCATGTCTTGCCCTTTCCAATACGAATTTTTATGGGAATATGCTAGATGTTTTCCAGGATTTCCACAACAATTTCTTCAACACTTTCGCTTTTCCTAGGACGAATGGGTCAGTCCGATGTTAGTAGGTATAGAAAGTAATTCTGGCATAGAGATAATAAACACAACATTTCACAATTCTAACGTCAACAATTTCTAAGCTTAAACTACCGGATGGAAGTGTAATATAACTACCGGTTAAACGCGCATATAAGTATATACATATGTGCAACACATATAAATGTGCATAGATATGACACCGCCATAGTGCGTTTTGTAAATGAAGGTTTGCAAAATTGCCCACAAAACGTTATGGGAATCAATATATAGGAGTTGGATATACGCAAAACGATAAATGATCAAATATGTTCATTACTGGTTCCTCTTGCAATACAATAAATTGTTATGGAGTCTACAAAATGAAAAAACAAAATCTGTCATGGTGGCGATTAGACTCAAAACAAAATATACGCTCAGCCAAACCGAATGGCCAATAATTTGTACCGGTGATCCCAGCGCGTTCCTTGTGGGTCCATCGAAGCAGTGCAGATAAAATTGTGTGCTGAAAACACTTTTCACAGTTTTTTTGGCAGCATTCAACCGCTTTTAAATGGTACAAACATAAAGAAATCACGACGTGTGTCGTTGAGAAGTACGAAGTGGATCAGAACGGCCGAAAGGCATTGCGTATTTTGCTGCATTGTGTCTCGTACCCACCATTTGCATGAAATCCGTTAAAGAAATAGAGGACGCAAAATTATGCATTTATTTGGTCGATCAATTGGAGAATAATCAAAAACTGGAAAGTGGCGCAACGACAGAATTCCTTTCATGGAAAGACGACATCTCGTAATCAAAAAAAAAAATTGAAATCAATTGTTGCGCTGTTAGTAGAAGTCTCATTTGGAAATCAACTCCTTCCAATTATAATTTTAAGGAGTTGTCACCAGTTGTTGTCAACCTTACTTGCTACTTGAAACGTCCTAAATCAAATTTTTCGAATTCCTGACGTCGTCTTTTATTTGAAAGTTCCCAAAGTGAAAAACTGCTGCCTTCATTGGCCGGATGTGGCTTTCCAAATGCCACACTTTTATTGACGATTTTTTTTTCGTAATTACGATGAGGAGTTTCTGGATTCGTTTTCATGATCATTGTTACGAAAAATTACCTTTTTATGCATATTTTACGACAGTGAAACCGGATGATGAGATCGTTATGTTTGCGTGTATGCTTACCTCTACAATATTTAATTTAAAATCATTTTCTGCACTTATAGTCATTCAGTAAATTCTCTGAGCTCATATGCCTGTCCCACGGGTTATTACGCAACTAAGAGGATTGTTTTTTCTTTTTTGAAGAAGTGAACAGTGTTTGCTTTAATGGTTTTCTGCGCTAGTCTCTTCACTACTGAGACCTGTTTTATAAAATAAGAAGCTCGATATACAGCTTACTATCATCACCTAAAATACCAAAACACTTTCTCGTAATTTAGCCAGTAAATCCTACGCGGTAAACGTCTCAGCTTTTTAACAGAACGCATATTCTTCTCGATTATAAATTGGCTTGACTTTGTCGTTACGATTCTGCATTTAACGTTAAGTATGTCAGTTTGAAGGAAGATTGCTTAAATGTCAGCTTGCTTGATTTATTTTGCACAACTTGCTCCAGTGTAATCCAACTGCATCATCTATTTATATGTTTAAGGATGTTACGCTTCTTTGACGAGCACCTTTTAATACTCATCTAGCTGTTATGCACTTTATCGGGACAAAAGCGCTTCATAAACAATGGTTTCGTTAAGCGATTTTCCAGGTGCCTTCCATGCCTTGTTATGCGCTATCGCAATTTTCCTTTTGCAAGCCATACCTATGATGCCAACCTCCGTGTGAATAAATGCACTTCTCGAGAACTTTTTCAAAGCACTGGAATTGGGGAGTAAGAAAGAACAATTTTTTTGTCGGAATTCTCGTCAAACCGGTTATTTCATTCTGCAGCAATAGCACGTCAGTGGGCATTTTTGATGACTTTAGACATTCGTCCGAACGGTTGATTTTTTTTAGGCGGGATTGTCAAAGCGCATATCGTGATAGTGCGTTAGCAAGTGTTCTGATTAGTTACTACGTTTTTATGCACTTTGGCAAATTTGCATATGCAAAGCAGCGCATTATGTTGATACAGTCCTATTGCATACTTAACACATATGTACGTCTGTCCATTCGATAACTAAAACTTGTGAAGCGATAAAACGAAGAAAATCAGCAGACGCCTTCTGGACGATTTCTTATAGATCGTTTCTGATGGGATGATGAACCATCCAATGGCGTATATTGAAAACGATGTTGGCGCTTTGTCAGTCGGAGTCGAACGGGTGTGCATCGAATGCGAGTAAAGAGTATTTATAAGTGGCCATCAAAGCGTGATAGCCTAATCTAAATAGGCGATATACATGCTTCCTTTTTGCGGAATTCGTTGATTTGTCTTTCATTTCGTTCCCTTTGCATCGTCTACTGGCTCGTATCATATCTGTTATAACTCGCGGATGTGCCGATTCGAGTAGAATGGCTGCCGAGGTGATGTGAACACCTGATGATCAAAGTGCGACGAATGTAGAGAGCCAAAAAAAGCGTTTATTGCAGCCAAGTAACGATATCACATCGAACGCACTACCACTGCGCTTGCAAAGCCCATAAATAAATTGTATTCCGATTTTTATTGATGACACTCTCAAAAATCATTTCTCAAAATGTTCCCTCATTTCATCAGCTCAGTGTGCACACGGACATGCATGCTGCACACGTGAAACGCAGCTGTAACAATGAAGACGAGCTCCTGATTTGTATCTACCAGCAATGGTTTTGTGCTACAGCCAGCAACAGTGCTACTACGATTTGAGATGTCCTAGCGCGCAAAAATTGTTTCCTGCTTGCGGAATTGTCATGTTAATGCCCTTTAAGGAAAAGAGGAGCAATTTTTTTTTCGCGAGAAGTTTTTTTTTCAACGAAGGAAATGATGAAGGAGCTGATTCGAGTGTCGGATTATCGTTGTGCTCTCTTTATGGATCGTTTCTCTGGTTACGTTGCGCAACGCGTTAACTCTTATTTGGGAGCCACTTTTTGTTTGCTGCGATATATTCAAATGCTTTTCCATCTCACGGCCATTGGCTCTTTATTTTCATAGTGTTGCGATCGATATACCATATACAGCCAGTTGGACGCTTTTTGTGAGTAAAACACAAATCGAAGTCTTGAAATTTTTATTAAAATGAATATCAAACCATAACGACATTGCTAATGACGGCGATTTTACGTTTTTTTCGCTTAAGGATCACATCAACACAAAATCAACATAATTGTAGGCAGTATGACAAACAGAGTGTTCAGTCGGGAAAAAAAGCTGACATTGGTTTTGTTTATCTAAAACAGAAATCCTATTTCTTCAATTTTCAGAAGCAGTTTTGCCTCTTTTCCTTCTCAAATAATTTACCAACAGCTAATTAGAGTGTGAGAAATTTTATGGATTTCTTTTTGATGCGAATTTCACTGCGCTCGTTGTCGAGTTCATCGCATGCTAAGCGATCAGTTCGTTACGAAAATAAGCAACTAAATCCATTTGGAGGACATCATGCGGCATTCAAGTCAAAGCAGCCACGCAGCAGGATGCCCACACAACGGCCAACGGATAATGTCGAGCATAAGTACATTAAAAAGTAGAGTATTTATAACAGAGGAAAATGGCAGGTTTTCTCACCATAACAGATCACATGAATGGATGAAGAGATATCACGTTATGCAGACGAAAATAACTTGATGTTGCAAACAGTTGCTTAATAACCAGAAGCTTGCACTTCGGGAGCAGATTCAGGAGCAGCAGCTGCTTGCTCCACAGCTGCTGGGGCTTCTTCAGCTGGTGCCGGAGCTGGTTCCTCACCACCTTCTGCTGGAGCAGGAGGTGCTACCTCATCGCCGTATTCGTTGTTCCTCTTCCGTCGGTAACCCGATGCTTGGACTTCAGGAGCGGCTTCGGGGGCGGCAGCGGCCTGTTCTACTGCAGCTGGAGCTTCCTCGGCTGGAGCTGGGGCTGGTTCTGCAGCACCTCCCGCAGGAGCAGGAGGTGCTACCTCATCGCCGTATTCGTTGTTCCTCTTCCGTCGGTAACCCGATGCTTGGACTTCAGGAGCGGCTTCGGGGGCGGCAGCGGCCTGTTCTACTGCAGCTGGAGCTTCCTCGGCTGGAGCTGGGGCTGGTTCTGCAGCACCTCCCGCAGGAGCAGGAGGTGCTACCTCATCGCCGTATTCGTTGTTCCTCTTCCGTCGGTAACCCGATGCTTGGACTTCAGGAGCGGCTTCGGGGGCGGCAGCGGCCTGTTCTACTGCAGCTGGAGCTTCCTCGGCTGGAGCTGGGGCTGGTTCTGCAGCACCTCCCGCAGGAGCAGGAGGTGCTACCTCATCGCCGTATTCGTTGTTCCTCTTCCGTCGGTAACCCGATGCTTGGACTTCAGGAGCGGCTTCGGGGGCGGCAGCGGCCTGTTCTACTGCAGCTGGAGCTTCCTCGGCTGGAGCTGGGGCTGGTTCTGCAGCACCTCCCGCAGGAGCAGGAGGTGCTACCTCATCGCCGTATTCGTTGTTCCTCTTCCGTCGGTAACCCGATGCTTGGACTTCAGGAGCGGCTTCGGGGGCGGCAGCGGCCTGTTCTACTGCAGCTGGAGCTTCCTCGGCTGGAGCTGGGGCTGGTTCTGCAGCACCTCCCGCAGGAGCAGGAGGTGCTACCTCATCGCCGTATTCGTTGTTCCTCTTCCGTCGGTAACCCGATGCTTGGACTTCAGGAGCGGCTTCGGGGGCGGCAGCGGCCTGTTCTACTGCAGCTGGAGCTTCCTCGGCTGGAGCTGGGGCTGGTTCTGCAGCACCTCCCGCAGGAGCAGGAGGTGCTACCTCATCGCCGTATTCGTTGTTCCTCTTCCGTCGGTAACCCGATGCTTGGACTTCAGGAGCGGCTTCGGGGGCGGCAGCGGCCTGTTCTACTGCAGCTGGAGCTTCCTCGGCTGGAGCTGGGGCTGGTTCTGCAGCACCTCCCGCAGGAGCAGGAGGTGCTACCTCATCGCCGTATTCGTTGTTCCTCTTCCGTCGGTAACCCGATGCTTGGACTTCAGGAGCGGCTTCGGGGGCGGCAGCGGCCTGTTCTACTGCAGCTGGAGCTTCCTCGGCTGGAGCTGGGGCTGGTTCTGCAGCACCTCCCGCAGGAGCAGGAGGTGCTACCTCATCGCCGTACTCGTTGTTCCGTTTATACACTGAAATCATGATTGTTTCAATTGCACGATTTTTAAACATACTTTTAAAAAGATGCTATCCGCATATTTTCACGTCCTTAGGAGGCAGCTACCATTCATATCAAATAGTGAGTCTCCCATTTTTGCCAAATGGTGTTTATAACTTAGATTTTTCGCTTTTGACTTTCCGTCCTATTCTTTCTTCGTGATGATCGTACCACTGATATGCTTGTAATTTTCCGAGGAGGAGAAGAGATAAGGAGAACTTTTTGAATGCACATGTGCAGGCTTCACCACAAGAAATTTACGCGTTTAACCACCACGGCAAATGAAGCAGAATAAAATTGGCGTATTTTTGAACTTGCTGACCAAAAAAGCCTATAGGCGCTTAGCAGTATCAAGAAGACTTAGGGATTTTACTTTGAGTTAATGCGTTTTCTTTTGGAAAGGATGGCAGTCACAGTTCTGCCCCAAGGCAGAACCGAAATAAGCATTGATTGCTACAAACACTTCTGATGATGGGTACAGCGTTGAATCATAGACGAATACAACAAAGCAACGGCCACTTTTCTCAATTTGACATTTTCGCTACACAATATTTTGCGATATTATTTGATACGAACTGAATGCGCAATCATTCAAACACTGTGCACTTGTCGTCTATAAGTAAATATATACATTTCAGTGAATATTGAAACATTACAAAAATATCAACTAGTGCAGAAATTGAGGATTCACTAATGCAGAAATTGAGTTAATTAACCTGAAGATGGGAATTTGTGGATTGGACATGAGAAACTAATGTCCGTAAGTTTTTTTCGACGGAAAACGAAAATGATCTGGATCTGCGCATGAACTCAGTTCATTGTTCGCCAACATTCCGTCAATTTCACTTAGCACTTTATTCGTTGAACGTCCCCAGAAGTTTCGTCGAAGCACAAAAAGACCTTTCTAGATGGATTGAAGAAAACTTCCAAAATATTTTTCCGGACGTTAGAGATTAAAATAATTTTGCTTCTTAGCGTAGAAGAAGAGAAAACGTTCTTAAGAAAACAAACAAGACGCCTTTCCTGAACCATATCGGATCTCATGTTGACACAAAGAAGTGCTACAAAATGGGGAAATAAATTCATCAAATCGAATTTTTCTTTCGAGAAAGTTGCTATACTTTGGTGTGTGCGTGTGTGTGTGTGCTTTTGTTGGTTTACAGCTAAAACAATGCGTTGTTGACATTTTTTAAAAATACAGATGATTATTACAATCAAGGTTTTACTCCATAAATTATTTTGCTGTTATAATATTTTCATTCTTCAGTAATATGAGTCTCCCCCAATTGGACTCATTAAAAATTTGATACCTTATAGTACTGCTTATGTTGCGATCGTTTATGACGCTTTAAACAAATGGTTAGTATTCATGAGCGTTAATTGCTTATTTGCGCGCTCTCGCTCATATTTGGGTGAGTAGAAAAAAGCAATCGTACATCGACTCAGTTATTTTACAAGAACCCAACTTAACTGAATAAGTAAGAAAATTAACAGTTGTTTATAATTTTGCAAAACGATCGCACTTTAGGTTATTTGAAAACTTAGTTAGCAGTCGAAACAAAAGAATACTTATAGAGTTATGAGTTAAAAACGCCTGTTTTGCAGCAGATTTTGGAGAAGCTCTAACTCGTCAAAATGTTGAAATTTTTTCACATTTCACAAAAGAAACCGATCGATTAGTTCAGCTTATCAAAGTGATCAAAATCGACTATGATTAATGATTAAAATGATTTTTTTTTAAAAATTGATCAAAATCGACTGAAATCATTTTTCATCACAATCAATCATAACCATAGTAAAAAAAGAAATCCGCAGCTGCACTGAATCAGCACACGAAACGATTTCACGTGAAGAAAGGGCTGTTTGAAAAAATTGTCACGATAGGTTAAATGCTGAGACAAGTCCGTATTAATTTTTTAAAACTTCATATGCTCAGTTCGATAGATCATCTCACATCTGAATTTAGTTTAATTTCATATGTTGCTTAGATGCCCAGTATTTAGACGACCCGACTAAGGTCTTACTTAGAAGTATGGAGAATACGATAAAAGCGCTACTCATAAAGTGCCATCAACAAATTTGACTCAACGTTTGCATCGAATAGCAGCTGAAATGATCACTCGTTATCAAAACTAAGTGGTGCGAAAGTTTTTACCCGAGAGAAATGTTTTCCAATTAGAAAAGTAGTCAGTCGTATTTCTGTGAGCTGAAATTTGGTGCAGATGGGAAATCAAACTGAAATATATCAACAACGAAATTTGATTCTGTAGACGACTCTACGAGCTGCCAATATTCGGCATTTTAAGAACCACTAATGACCGAGATTTCAGCAAGAAGCTTGCCTCAAAGTTAATGGGGCACCGAGAAAGAAGCATTAGATAGTTAAATTTTTGATATCGAAACGTCGTAATATATCAGTCAAAAGGCATACGAGCAAATCCAGTAGTAATCTAATAAATTTCTCGTTATTCAAAATGATGAATGACGATTTCAGAAAGGGTGCTTTTTGAAATTCATGAAGTGTGAAAACAGAGGGATTATATGATTCATAATATAAATGGCTTTTTGTATGATTCGTACTAGAAAAACTTGCTCGTTACCTCCTTGTGCATTTTTTTCATTCCGAAATCTTACCGGAACATAACACGCAAAGATAAAAATATCATGATGAGATGGTACGAAGACGGTACATATTAAACTTACAACAACTTCTTATAACAGATCTCATATTCAGAAAACGATATTTGTAGGTGCTGCCAAAAACGATACGGTGTGGATGAGGCAAATGAGCCAAAAATGAACTCACAGTGTCGGGCATCAGTGATGCAGAAGAGTGCCAAGCCTAGAAGTATCACAAAGCGCATGGTTGTTGCACGTGCAAGTAGAATTTCAGTAGCAGTATATAGCACCGTGCGGATACGTAGCTGTCTTGTGCTAGTGCTACCTGAAGAGACCACGATGCACTAGTGAACTGATGATGGAGAGCCACACTTGGATCGCTTATATAGAAGCGCTCCTAGAAGGTACGCTTGGGGGTTGAACTCGTTCTTGGGCGCCGCCCGTTTGCAGCGTCGTTGTCAGTGAGAGTTTGCTGAGGGGTAAGGCGTCATGATGAGCACCAAAAGAATTCATTACGGCTATTAACATTTGTCTATGTCTGGTTTCTGTTGCTGGCAACCAGTGAAGCACAACCAGTTCCATCTACCTCCTTTCACCCTCTCAACCCAACTTCCGAGGAAAAGAAGCATCGAGACAAGCGCTATCTCATAAACTATTATTCCATCATGCTAGTTCTCACCATCGCCTTTAACCTCTTGCGACTCGTACTATCGTTGCGTCGTTTTATTGTCAAAATGAATTATATGGAAACGGTTGAGAGAAAGGTTCGTAAACTGTCTAGTGCGAGTTAACGACGCACGTATAATAACTGCTAGACGAATAACAGCAAACTGCGGGAATCATTTGATGTAAGGTCGCATAACGTTGCATAATAAACAGTTAAAACACGTCGACGCAAGCAATTGGCTTTTCTTTGAACTACTCAAAAAGTTGCTTGGATTGCTCGCTGACAAAATATCGCATCACATTTGCACCATTTCACTATCTAGCCTCCATGAGATATATAGTTCTGAGGACTCGTGTGAGTCGTTAATATTAGCGCGAATTCTTTTCAAACAACGTTGTTGACAAAAAGCGCTTTTTTTTTGAGAGAGAGCCAGGCTTATACTGCTGCCATTTCAAAGACAGCTTAGTGATCGTCTATTAACAGTCGGTTCTTGAAACGGAAGGGTGGAGAGAAGGGCCTATGCTTAAGATGAGCTTCTTTTGAGAAGAGGTTTCTACTCGAGTTTATACCGCGTTTTTATTTTGTAGCACTAGTTTGCATGAAAACGCAAAGTTCATTTTGCCAAATTGCGCTTTTATCGGTTGGCGCTTTTGTCATGGCATCGTTTTCTAATCGCAAAAACGACAAAAACGCTTCAATTTGTGCTCATTTTTGAATTCATTAATGGCGTGCACAAATAGAGGTCGACCCTTTCGCACCTTATTCTCAAACCTCATTCGATTAGACTCGATGGTTTACTGTTGTGTATATGGTTGTTGTAGATTCCATTTAAAAAAAAAGCACAAATTCTCGTCGAGCATTCACGAATTGTCTTCACAACAACACAACTGTACATTCCATTCGCATATGTATAATATGCGTTCACAATAGGTTTATTTTGCTCAACAATTGACCCTCAACTAGGTCACAAAATTGCATTAACACACACAGTTCAGTGTGTTTGCTTGGTCCGTTACGAATGGTAGAGAAGGTGTTAGAGTCATTGTAAAATTAAAGTGAACTGATGTCGCTGAAAGCCAACAAAAATAAATCTTCCGTGCGAAACATGAAAAGATTTAAATCACCAAATTCCATTCTTCTTGTCACTGTCATCAGCCGGCCGAACTTTATAGATTGCTTAACGAATTTGTATTATAGGTGTATATGGAACATCAGGAACAACGGAATTTGCAGCAACAAAGGTAGGTG
>JPKZ01003092.1:716079-730316 GCA_000803305.1 Toxocara canis | reverse complement strand
CTGTTTTCAGGGTCCCATCTTATATCAGCTTATTTACCTGCCTGTTGGACTAAAATAGTGCTGTTATTGACGAACATGCTTAAATTACTTCGTTGTTTGCAAGTTTTCATCCACAAAACTGAATTCTAGGAATTTACTGCTATATGTTTAGATATGCCATCAATAAGTTCAACACATTTCTAATTACAAAAAATTAGCAGTGATTACCAGAGCTAGTGATCCAGTGAAGGTTTCGCTCGGTAAGGTTTACCAAATAATGAACCTTCATGATGAGTGAACACCGACACTCATTGTGACTTAAACAGCTAATCGGAGTAATAAGAAGCGGATTCTTAGAGCGAAGTTTTCAGTGCGCGAGCTAACAATGTGGAAATGATTCAAGTTACACATTTTTAATCACTCATTTGTGCGATCAAGTTCTATCAGTTATTAACATTTACGCTTATATACGATTCGTTGAGCGGAATGCTTGGAAAGGTGTTGTCAGGAATGGTACCACAGCTTTAGCTATATTTTGTTCTGTGGACGTCATATCATCTCATTTATGGAGGCCAGGGAACTGTAATTACCGCAAGGTTTCTCGAAAGAAGGTATATACGGAGGAGGACCTCTGCAATTTACCAGGACGCTCCAAAGAGGCACTTATACGTATAATTCAGTGCGGTGACGTTGTTGGTGAAATAAAAAATTGTCGGAATTTGATACAGCGGCTTTACTCAAACGGTCTATATTCGAAGCATACGGGTAGTTTCACATAATTTTTAGAGGAGCTACACAACTTAAACCATATTGCATTTCATCCTACTTTTATAGCAATGAGAAGAAAATTTCCCAGTAGATCCGAACGTGCCAAAATCATAACACATTACAGTCAGTTGTTAGTTGTTTTAGAAAAGTTCGTTTTGATATCTCAATTTTTGAAAAGCGAATAAAAGATATTAGCGAACATACCAACAGGTCGAGCTCGTGTCAACTTGAAAGCGAGTATGATCTGCAATTCAAAAATGATCGTGCTTTCGCAACGAATGAAAATCTTTTAAAAAACATATTAATACACTGCCAACAAATTATACAACCAGTTGCGTGTTACAAATTATACAAATTATACAGTTGCGTTTTAATTTATTCGACCGCTCATTAAGATCTACGAATTCGTTTTCCTTCCTGTGACTCAACTGTTATTGTCAGATTTCGTAAATCAAGCTTCCTCGGCTCCCAAGTTGAAGAACGGACACGCAGATATGCACACAAACATACAACTTCGAGTACTGGAAGATCAATTTCTAGAAAAACACATGCATACGCTCATATGCTCATGTGTTTATACGCAATGACACGACACTGCTATAATGCGCTTTGCAAACAAAAATTTTTCGGGGCGCACGAGAACCCTTAGAGTAAATAGTAGCATGCTGTATGTATTCGGATTTTATGAATGTGGTCAAGGAAGAAAATATGTAACAATTAAAAAGAGCAAATTACCATAAACGTCAATGCAATCCATCTCGCAGTTGCTGTCACAAATGTCCGTCGTGGCTGACTGAAAGCCTGAAAATAGCATTATCCGATATTGGGTGCTAGAAACGAACTGAAACATTGCCTTTCTATAGGTAAAACACTGTTTACATTTGAAGAAACAAACAATGACGAGTAATGAATAGCCACAACCTAACGCATTCGTAGACCTTCTTCGTCAAATATTCCATTTTTTGTTGTTGCAATTCGTTTTTGCGACCGATTTACCGAGACACATAGAATATACGACACGCACTCGATTGAAGTCTTCAGAATTTATATGTTTACGCAAACGCTTTAAGTGAAATTCAATAGGGGAGAGGGGAGTATATTTAGGTCAAACGATATGGACATACTGAATTACGATATTAAAGCGTAGTATTATAGCTGATCAACGATGTGACCACATATATGTATTGTGAGCTAGGTGACCACATATATGTATTGTGAGCTAGGTGACCACATACATATATAAATATATATGTATATATACTGTTAGCTAGATGACCACATATATGCATTGTGAATTAGGTGACGACACGTATGCATGATCTACAAGATATCTTTGTTTAGTTGGTCTTCTCAATGTTTAGATACATCTTACACCTTAGGTGCACCTTCTCACCTCTTCCACTCTTTCTCGCTATTTTCTGTTTTTTATAAATGTAACTCATTACCTCCTATAAACTTCCTCATTTCGTTCATCTACTGTACTCTAAGAGTCGTTAACTAAAAACTCTAATGAGCAAGATTTAGGTAATATATGCGGTACGGAAATAATCGCGCAATGATGTTGCGTTTTGTGAAAACGGCATCGGCGCTCTTAAGAGAATTACAATTATCATTTTTTGGGTACAAATTCTTTGTAATTTCCATAATACTTCCTTCACATATTGCATAACAACTGATGTCACGAAATGACGAATTTTTTGGCAACAAATAATGTTAAATATTCTAATGACTGTGGCTTATTGAAAGAGAATTCAAGATTCTCTTCAACTTTATGTGATTCTCAGCTATATTTTTGCCGGTGAACTTTGTATGTATAAAGACTTCTTACGTGCGCTCTCTTCCAATACAAATATAAGGAAATAGGTCGAAACATGTTCGGGTTGAGATCCGTGAAAGATGGGAAGTGGTAGTGTTGAGCTGTTTTTTGTGAGCTGCAGTTGAGTGAAAGAATGAGAGCACAGAAGTATTTCATGGAATGCAGCACGTTTCTCTATGAAATGAGCAAAACGAACACCACTAATGGATTGTGGAAATTCATTTTGATTTGCAGGCCCCTCTTTTCTTCACAAGTAAGGATACAACTGCGTATTGCATACCCTCTCGCCTTTACGAGTAGCCTTACCACTGCATATCGCTAAATGAATTACGCTATTAGTGACTATGTTGCGATGCCAACAAACCGCGAAAATCCGAAAATGGCACTTACGGCCAGAGCAGTGAGCCCGCATCTTCATCCGTGCATTCCATACTGTCCATTTGCAACTTACTTTGTTTCCCACAGAAGACGTAATACCTATATTTCTTACCCTTTATTCTTTCTACGTAGAAGGAATCCCCTTGTGCAATAGCTGCACGGACGATTTTCCAAAATTTCTGGCGCTTTTGAGTTTACCAGTGTGACGCCATCTAGCAATTACCTCGTTGAATTTAATCCTGGTTTACAGCGATCATCAGCTGAACGTATCATTATAGAGGAAACTTTGCAGTTAAAGGTAAAACACTAGTTCTTATTTGTTTCATCGTTTAAAAAGAAGGAGTTCTTAGAAAAGTTCCCGAAACTGAGGAAAATTTTCCTTCTAGCCAAGCTCAACGTAATGTTTGGTTGTGTATCGTTCCCCTACGCAATCATTCCTTCTATAATCACCCAATGCAAGTGAAATGCAAAAAAGAAAAGTGCAAGCTCAGTTCAAGCGAAGAAAAAAATATTATCTGTGTTAGTACGAAGACTATATGGAAATCGAACACATTAAAATTATTCTTTGGAGAATTTGTGCGATGGATCATTCGCTGAGAAATTCAGCGACCAAACGTCGTAACGTCGCCGGAAAGAAACCTTAGCGAGAAATTTCACGAATAAGTTGAACGTACAAAACAACGATAGAAGCTTGCATCCGTCAAATTCAACGGCTGAAAATTTTCTTAAAATGCGCCTTATTTCTGGGCAAAAGTTTAAAAGGCCGTAACTTTCAATTCGTCCTACTCGTCTGGTTCAATGAAGATCACGAAAAAATGCTGCTAATTATGGAAGGTGGGTTTGGGTTTGGCCTGAATAGTTGCAGTTCTGCTCTATTTTATCCATTAAATACTTCAATTTTGTCAAAAACGACAGCTTGGAAGATTAATTATGATCGCCACACCACGCTTGCAAAATCGTTTTGCAATAACCGACTATATGAGCAGCGTTAATAAAAGTTGAGCTAAAATAAGTATATCATCATTTTTATGTGAAGTAACACTATACCTAAACATTTTTGACGTTTTTCGTTTATGAGCATCAAGCCAATTCCAATTATGCGCACAAACGAAGTTTCTCTCCCTAGCTGACCCGGTAATAAAGTGCCACCAAGGAATTCATGTCAAAAACTCAAATTTGGCTGATCCGAGTAAATACCCAGTGAAAGAACGCATGAACATGCGCATAAATATGTTTTGTGCTAATTAGTGCTAATTAGTGTTTTGTGCAGAATTCACCTGGCTGACCGCTGAGTGCTTGTAAATACTAAAGGTTTACCACTCGGTGGTGACTTTCTTTTATCGCTCACTGAATGTTGAGGGTCACCTGAGAAAGTGGAGTGTTTGGTTGGCATCACTGCAACTAGTGCTATTCTCCCTCCACTTCTCCAAGAAGCATTCTTATGCGCATTTACTTTAAAATAACCATTTTATTTCACCTTTTTAGAAGACAGAAAAAAACAAAAACAAATCGAGTCTTTCGGATTTTTTCTTATGTATGAAGTAACAAATGGAAATGCGGCGGAGTGGGCAGCACGAAATGTGCTCATTAAATGAGAATTTTTCATAAGTCACTCACAAATAATGAAAATTCAAACTTTTGAGCGACCCGACCACTCGTACAACTATTCTTCGAAACATTCCTTTTTTTTTGCAACTCCAATATATCAGATATGAAATCCAATCAACTAATGCGCATGCAAATTTTTTAATCCCCCTTCAAAAGGGTATGTTCCCCTCCAGCATAAAAATGGCTTGAAGTTGCATATAGCAGGTGGTCTCTGGCTTTGACGGTTCCCAGGTTGCAACTAACAAACAGACGACGAACGCATACATGCAAACAAACAAAATGCACTTTTGCAAATTACGAAGTGCAAATTTTGCAATGCGCATACGTTTTTTGAAACGGTCATATCGGATCGATTCTATTCTATGTACATCTGCGAATTTGCTCTGCACGAACTCCATCTCTCCGATGTGCGTTTATTCATATGAAAATTGTATTTTATGAGGCCTCGGCATTTATTTGAATGGAATACGGTGTCGTAGTATTTAGCTGCATGCTTCATAGAACCACACATTAAAACGAAGACGTGGGCGCGAATATTTGCCACAAATTCCGCACATGAGGCTTTGGCATCGATGAAATGGTGGTCTTTTCTGTAGATCTTGTAGGTTGAGGATGTTTACGGTCATCTAGGTATAGCATCAGTTTTTATAAGAAGAGCTTTGACTGGGCGTCCAGCACCTTATTAGTTCAGGTTTTGCTTTCCACTCGAGTGGAGTTTTCTGATATTTAGAAACATTACTGATGGGTACCTACCAAGTGATATAACAACGACGATCCAGGATCCTGGTGAGAGTGGAGGGGGAAAACAGGTGGGGCCGGGGTTCCCATCCACGTGAAGTATATGAGGAAACGATGGAAAGGGGTGGAATGGAGTCCTAGGTGAGTGATGTTCCCCTTACGCAACACCGAGGATGCTTCGATTTCCCTGCTAGTCATCGTTGAAATGTAGTACGTAGGTTCAATACTGTCTCGCCAAAATAAAACCCACTTATTACGCCGTTTCCATTCTCTATACGTCACACTAAAATGTGGCGTACTGTTTGTTGGCTTGACGTCCCCATCGTATCTTAACTGTTACTTGCAGCTTCTGACATGGAGGGGTTGCTTTCTCCCTGTCAGTAAAATCCTTTGATGTTGTGTTGTTAAAATCCTACTGGTCAGTGGGATGTATTTTTGCGTTGTTAACATAGAAGAAGTATTTGTTTTAAAACCACTTCTCACCTCCACTCTCCGCGGCTCATCGTTTGGCTCCTCGCTCTATCGTCTATTGCATACTTTGCAACTTTTAGTTTTGCCGTGTTCGTTTAGATTCCTCCGGGCGCAGATGTTGGAGCTGTTAATAAACTTCGTTTTATTGACTCCTCCACGACACTCCCACGCTTTATAGGAAAAGAAAGGCTGGTGACGCAACGAACGCAAAGGGACTTTGCAACTTTTAGTTTTGCCGTGTTCGTTTAGATTCCTCCGGGCGCAGATGTTGGAGCTGTTAATAAACTTCGTTTTATTGACTCCTCCACGACACTCCCACGCTTTATAGGAAAAGAAAGGCTGGTGACGCAACGAACGCAAAGGGGAAAGCACATAAATCTCTCGTTTTTTTACTTCCAAACTTTACCTCATTATCTGGAAAATTTGCTTTTGTATACAAGTATATCTCAGAAATCGTTTTTGCGTTCTTTTCGGCGAGGCCATTTTCGGTTATTTGTTTCGTTTGCTTGCTTGCAGATAGCAGACTTGATGTTCGAACCACCAGCTGGAGGTGGTGACCAAGTCGTCCTCGATCTTCCTACTCATAACGTAAGTTGTAGTTCTAGTTGAACTCTTGAAATGCACTTCAAAATTACTGACCTGTCGATCAAGTGCAGAAGTCTTGCTGGCACCACAGGGGAGAGAAAGACCTTTTCGCCGAAATTTGCGACATTTTAATGACGGCTTCTCGAATCAACGGTCGCGAAAATTCCCCAATATGTTTAGCGGTGGTATTATGATTTTGAGGTGTCGGCAGTTTGCATTCCAGGAGGCACGCGGATTCGTCACGCATAATATGCATGTGGAATAAAGCCGAACGGAATCCCGGCGCTGTTTTTATACAATATTTGTGTTTCATGGCGAGTTACCGCGTGCTATAGGAGTTACTTTTTCCCTGTAATGGTTTGCCCGAAATTTGCAGTGTTTTTGTTCGTTACACCTTGAACCTCTTCAGCTAATTTAGACAGCTATCTCGCACGCCTAATGCACTCTTTGATGGCAGCGCAGCAGGTAATTTGCCGATGGGCTGTTATCTGTTGTGATCATGTCAGTCAACTAGAGATAAGCCTTTCTGGATCCAAGTTTCCGCTTTTTTTCGAAAATAAATTTTTTTTGGAAATAGCGAGACTTAAGCATATCTTTATCATAATTTACGCCGATCTAACAATTTTCAACCGCTGGCGCTCAGTTGGGAAGCATTGCTAGTGCTACTTCAGTAATTCTCTGCCCAACTTTACATGGGATCCTATTCATGACTCCCTTATTAAGTGGAGTCATTAAAGATCTGTTGTCTATAAACAAAATTATTGAATCATTCAACTTCTTTGCACTAATATTCTTTCAGAAGAACTTTACTGATATGTTTGCGGACTACGCCTCGACGTATTGTCATCTGCTGATTTCTCACCAAACTTGCAGTGTATAAATAATTTTTATTCACCAAAGTTGCTTTGTACAAAGAAGTTAAATAACTATTGCGCGCGCTGAATTCTCACCGCGTAATACACGCTTCTTCATCCAGTGGGCACGGTAACTGTCGATGAAGGGCATCCAGGATGTTGTAGCTGGGAGGATTTGTTTGCTCTTCGTCTACTAACATCTGGAATGCTCATGGGTTTTTTTCAGTCCAGCTTCTTTTCTTCTTTGATTCACCGTCCGTTCGCATTATGAAACAGTCGTTAAAATTGCTCGAATCGAATTCGGCCTTGCGGGCACCGCGGTTGTAAGGTGTCGTTGTTCAAGCTTAGCGTCTATGATTCTTAACGGGAGCCCGAGGTCATACCGCTAGAGTCTCCGGAAATCTTGAGAGTGAATTTTGAGGCACGCCATATAGGTGGCAAGAGAAGTTGCTGATTCAAAGCCACCTATTTGTTGTAAAGTCTTGTACAGTAAATTAATAAGTAAATGTATATTTGATGAGTGTTATACAAAGCATTAGTTTGTAAGGATGTTTTCTTCCTAACGCATTCATTTAGTAGCCAGTGATGAAAAAGAAATAAATTTTTCACAGAGTAGATTGATACTTCTTGGAAAAATCAAGTTGTCGAGTTGAGCGAGCACTTTGAGTCGATCACAGATATCGAAAACAATCTTCGTTTTTTCTTTTCGTGATTTTTTTCCGCTATTTTAGACGGCCTCCAGTTTAGTATTCCAAAACGTAAAATAATTCCGTAGAGTAAAAATCGTTTTTCAAAAACCTTAAGAATTTGGAATTTTATATGCATAATCTTTTCTGCTTTGAAATGTCCAGCAAGTTAATTCATAACTTTTTGACATTATCTAGACTGGAAAATATGTCTTCTCAGTTCTCCAGCTTCGTTACCTTCTTTTTCTGCATTAAAAATTGGTCTATTGCTGGTTAGTCGTCCAGGACATAAATGCCCTCTTTTCCTTTGTTCTCTTTCTCGCTTCATCACTTTTTCCTGACTGTTTGCGTTTTCTTTTTTCAACTGGACTGCATTAATCTAACCTGCTACGATTGACAGCACTGAAAACGAGACTATATGTCGATGTGCCAGATGCTGTAAAAAGTTTACAAATGTATATATGTGAACAGTAAGATAGGTTGCAGTATTGGTAAAGTGTAGTAAAGGGTTGAAATTGTTTCAGCCTAACACGACAGTAGCGATCCCTGAAGGTGGATTCGCGTTGCTGAGTCATACCGCCCAGAACGCGTCACTAACCAATGCGGTCACCGCGCTCGCGTTTGACCCCTACGAGGAGTTGCTGTGGTCAGGCAACAGTGCGGTTCGTTGACCGCTTACTTTCCTTACTTTCGAAGGGTCACTCCGTCGTTTTGTGAGGCTGAATTCCGATTATTACCTCGGGTTGAAATTGTTTCAGCCTAACACGACAGTAGCGATCCCTGAAGGTGGATTCGCGTTGCTGAGTCATACCGCCCAGAACGCGTCACTAACCAATGCGGTCACCGCGCTCGCGTTTGACCCCTACGAGGAGTTGCTGTGGTCAGGCAACAGTGCGGTTCGTTGACCGCTTACTTTCCTTACTTTCGAAGGGTCACTCCGTCGTTTTGTGAGGCTGAATTCCGATTATTACCTCGGGTTGAAATTGTTTCAGCCTAACACGACAGTAGCGATCCCTGAAGGTGGATTCGCGTTGCTGAGTCATACCGCCCAGAACGCGTCACTAACCAATGCGGTCACCGCGCTCGCGTTTGACCCCTACGAGGAGTTGCTGTGGTCAGGCAACAGTGCGGTTCGTTGACCGCTTACTTTCCTTACTTTCGAAGGGTCACTCCGTCGTTTTGTGAGGCTGAATTCCGATTATTACCTCGGGTTGAAATTGTTTCAGCCTAACACGACAGTAGCGATCCCTGAAGGTGGATTCGCGTTGCTGAGTCATACCGCCCAGAACGCGTCACTAACCAATGCGGTCACCGCGCTCGCGTTTGACCCCTACGAGGAGTTGCTGTGGTCAGGCAACAGTGCGGTTCGTTGACCGCTTACT
This sequence comes from Toxocara canis, assembly GCA_000803305.1. Classification (NCBI taxonomy): domain Eukaryota; kingdom Metazoa; phylum Nematoda; class Chromadorea; order Rhabditida; family Toxocaridae; genus Toxocara; species Toxocara canis. The sequence continues at coordinate 721,051 of JPKZ01003092.1, read as the reverse complement.
TTCCTTACTTTCGAAGGGTCACTCCGTCGTTTTGTGAGGCTGAATTCCGATTATTACCTCGGGTTGAAATTGTTTCAGCCTAACACGACAGTAGCGATCCCTGAAGGTGGATTCGCGTTGCTGAGTCATACCGCCCAGAACGCGTCACTAACCAATGCGGTCACCGCGCTCGCGTTTGACCCCTACGAGGAGTTGCTGTGGTCAGGCAACAGTGCGGTTCGTTGACCGCTTACTTTCCTTACTTTCGAAGGGTCACTCCGTCGTTTTGTGAGGCTGAATTCCGATTATTACCTCGGGTTGAAATTGTTTCAGCCTAACACGACAGTAGCGATCCCTGAAGGTGGATTCGCGTTGCTGAGTCATACCGCCCAGAACGCGTCACTAACCAATGCGGTCACCGCGCTCGCGTTTGACCCCTACGAGGAGTTGCTGTGGTCAGGCAACAGTGCGGTTCGTTGACCGCTTACTTTCCTTACTTTCGAAGGGTCACTCCGTCGTTTTGTGAGGCTGAATTCCGATTATTACCTCGGGTTGAAATTGTTTCAGCCTAACACGACAGTAGCGATCCCTGAAGGTGGATTCGCGTTGCTGAGTCATACCGCCCAGAACGCGTCACTAACCAATGCGGTCACCGCGCTCGCGTTTGACCCCTACGAGGAGTTGCTGTGGTCAGGCAACAGTGCGGTTCGTTGACCGCTTACTTTCCTTACTTTCGAAGGGTCACTCCGTCGTTTTGTGAGGCTGAATTCCGATTATTACCTCGGGTTGAAATTGTTTCAGCCTAACACGACAGTAGCGATCCCTGAAGGTGGATTCGCGTTGCTGAGTCATACCGCCCAGAACGCGTCACTAACCAATGCGGTCACCGCGCTCGCGTTTGACCCCTACGAGGAGTTGCTGTGGTCAGGCAACAGTGCGGTTCGTTGACCGCTTACTTTCCTTACTTTCGAAGGGTCACTCCGTCGTTTTGTGAGGCTGAATTCCGATTATTACCTCGGGTTGAAATTGTTTCAGCCTAACACGACAGTAGCGATCCCTGAAGGTGGATTCGCGTTGCTGAGTCATACCGCCCAGAACGCGTCACTAACCAATGCGGTCACCGCGCTCGCGTTTGACCCCTACGAGGAGTTGCTGTGGTCAGGCAACAGTGCGGTTCGTTGACCGCTTACTTTCCTTACTTTCGAAGGGTCACTCCGTCGTTTTGTGAGGCTGAATTCCGATTATTACCTCGAATAAAGCACTCGGGGAAACTAAAGTTTACAGCTTTCTGAAGGGCGAAATTATTCTAGATGGTCGCCACGTTGAGGGGAAGGATGTTTTTTCGGACTGTACTGAGTGGCTTTTTCTTCGCGGAATTTCATATTATTCTGCAGCATTTCTTAAGATAGAGAGTGAAGTCTTATTTTTTCGAGGAAGTGGGAGGGGTATTCGAGCAAGTGATTTATCGAAAACTATGCATGGACACAAATATTTAAAGGACGATAAGATTACAGCGTTGGACCTGAAAGAACGGTCAGAGGATCGATACAGAACACCGTAATTCCCAAGAAGTGTGGCATAATTTTTTTTACTGAAGTTTGTTCAGGAAAGCATCGAGTAAATTTAGCTTGTCTGGACAGAAACATGTCATTCGCATCTTTTTTTGGGTTAACATCAAGATGGAATGTTATGGTGAGCACTAGTGCTGTTCATTCGTCGCAAACCATTCGTATGACTCCGACCGCTTCCAGTAATAAATATTAAGCCAAATAATAAATATAAATTCTCGGTTACATTGTTGTTGAAGGTTTGTCTCTTGTCCTTCATACCGATATAGAAATTACCAGCAGATTCAGTATGGCATTTATATGCTTGTTTATAATCAAACCCTTTATGTCTTCACTCAGCTTGCCAGTAAATTTGAAAGAAAAATTAGCGCTTCCGCTCACTGCACTGTTTATTTTGAAACAGTCTAGTTTCTGTGCCCTTTTGAACTGACAAATAAAATCAGTTGCAAGTATTCGAAAATAGCCTATTGCTCGCATAATTTTGTATTAACTAGCAAGTGGAGAAAGTTGGACTAAACTTGGTCTGCGTGTTTGTATCACGCTTCTTGTGCGAATTCTGGGTGGCTATACAGTAAAATCACAAGAGATCATCTGATATAGTACGTGAAAGAAGTTTATATTATATATGTGCCTTCGTATATTTGCATTTTTTATTGTATTTGAAAGTTTCTATAACGAAACGTGATTAACGATGCACAGGTATTACTTATTCAGCTTACTCATTTTTGTTATTATTTATTGATAAATAAAAATTGCAGAGTAGAGTGGTGTCATATTATGGCACTCAACTCGACAAATATACAGCGTTCGTCTCAGCACAGACAGATGTGCGGGCGTTACTGGTCACCGAGTCTTTGGTCTTATCACTAACTGCACAAAGGCTCAAAGCGAACAGACGACAGGGCATTTCGCTTTTCTCGCATTCGTAATTTCTGTTCAATGTTGTATTTTTTTCTTTAAGAAATAAAATTTGCTTTTATAACTAATCTAGTGAGTAGAGTCGACTTGTTACTTCTAAATAAGCGATTGGTTCGTTAGGCTCTGCTGTAACGTTTAATGCCACTGTCTAGAGCACATGCGATCATATTTGATGATGCATGGATTACCATGAAGCTAGTTATTCTCTTCTATTTCAGCAAATTCCCTTTATCAAAATCCTAGTGCTTACGGACCGCACCATTCTCTGCGAATTTATATCGCCTGAAAAATATACTGTGGTTTTTTTTGATTACGGCATTATTTGGCATATATTCCTGAGCAAGCTTTCTGCTGTTATTATTCAGTTTGGTTCGATACGTAACATGGGGCTTCCATGACCTAACTTTACTGTTAGTGAGATTTTTGCGATTAGAATTTGCTCGGAGTGATGTTTTATCAACTAAAACATTAGTTGATGTTTTAAGAACCCTATTGTAGAGTCAGTATTGATAAAAGAGCGGCGACCGCTTCTAGATGCGAGGGCAACCACGCCCCCGCTCCCCCACCCCCTCCTCTTTAATGAGTGGTGGGATATCCCGGAAGTTTGAGGTTTTGCTGGGTAGATCGCTCATACATGCTTCCAACTCTCCGTTCTCCAGCCGTCATTCTGTTCCTCCGAGTCTGCCTCCCTTTATTAATCCATTTATCAGCATTTAACCAATTTCGTGTTATTCGACGTTCTGTAAATTGAACAGTCAGCTTCGGCTTCTTTCCTTCATCGTTCTTATTTGTTATTGCTTTCGCGACGTTCATGTATTTGTAGGTCAGAGCACATGACAGATCTAACGTGTATACACCGCCTGGCGGGTGCACCTCACACTGTCCTTACGGGTGGAGATCAGTCGAAGATCATTCAGCTTGATCTTGAAACTCAGAAAGAAACGCGCATTGTTAGTTACTGTCGAAGTTTAATACTTGCTTTCAATAGTTGATTATGTCGCAGAATAATACAGGATGGCCAAAGATTCCGGTTTTAAAAAAATATTCCGCTTTGTGGGCATAACATAGCATGCGAACAGGTGTAGGACAGACGAAGCAGTAAACTAATGTGGTATCACTGTTAGGGTTTGTAAACAAATAAGCCAAATCGCTTTACGTTTTCAGCCTAGAGGGTGTTGAGATATATTTTGATTCTTTTTTGTTTAGGTAGGAGAGAGTGAGATGTTGNGGTGTTCAGTCTTAGACGATACTGAGGCTGAGTCTGACTACAAAAAAGGGCAAGCAAGGAAAGGGGGGGGGAGGTAAGTCATAGATGGTATTAAAAAGTAACCTGCCTTTTTAGTTGGATTGAAAAAGTCGTAAAGGGTGTTGAGGTACTGCACGTCTTGTTTGAAAGGCGACGGGTTGTATCGTCGACGGTAATGAGAAATGGTGTTTTTTTTCAGTGTTCTTGTCGTGCTTTCTTACTCTCTGCATTTTATCATCCTAGTTCCTTAATTGATCGATAGTTGTTTACATTTGATTTGATTGTTTTCAGGTTCACTTGAAGCAGAAAAACTGTTTGGCTTTACGTTCCAACCAAAAGTTTTTATTCAGCTCCGATTCGGACGGAAATGTTAGTATTCATTTATATGCTGCAATTTTTTAAACAGGTTGATTTTTTAGTTTGAAGCGTCCATTTGCGAATAATTCATTGTATTTGTACTGAAATTTCATTTCTTTGACCCTGTGGTTGGTTAATGTTGTGGGAGGGGCGAGTGGGGCGGAGAGGGTAGCAGCGAGGAAGACCCAAGACCTTGGAGAGGATTATTCTCTCTCTTGTGTAATCCCCAAGAAAAATAAGGCCGTGGGCAAATAATTTCTGGAAAGCTCAGGGTATCAGCGGAGATTCCTCGATCATGTTCCGACTTTTTAAAAAAAATTTCGGCAGAATCTGTGTCGGGGGGTCGCGAAAAGTTTCTCCGCCCGCACAAACCAAGATGTTTGCACACACTTCTGGAACAGATGCACTTGGGAAGTGCTCGTTATGTGCTAACCGGTGATATTATATACGTTGCTTTAAAGATAACGCTGAGGCATCTGTCAACGATCGATGCAATCCATGCGCTACAAACGCACCAGGGCGCAATCGCCGACTTCGATGTTTATGGAAATAAACTGATCACTTGCGGGTATTCACCAAGGTAATCGTTAATTTTACTTCTTTAGCCGCTAACATGCCGTTTCTCGACTTCTTGCGGTGCAGGACGCGCTTCCTTGTCAGCAAATCATTCTCAAGATAAATAACTTGTCTTTACTTTTTGATAGGGTCGGTGATGATTTTTCACTCCACTCCCTTCCCTTCCCCTCACACAGCGGGGAAAGATGATCATAAATTTCAGCACAGTTTACGACTAAGGCCAATGTGAAATAAAAGGAAGTAAATGGTCACAAATCGCTCCGCTTATGTGCTGGCGTTATGGTTAGTTAGATCGAGAAATTAAGAGGCGGGTTATATATATATATAT
>JPKZ01003092.1:694869-707562 GCA_000803305.1 Toxocara canis | reverse complement strand
ACGGGTAAATAAGTTTAGAAACACGATCTTCAGCTCTTCGTTTATATGATGATGGTGTGAACGTGTTATTAGGTTCATGTTTATGAGTTCGCTTTATGCCAGTTTGCTTTTTGGTAACATTTGGTAGTTGCGGAAAAGTTTCGTCATTTTGATGCCTCACGCTGAAGTTGTTGAGAGGACGCTCTGTCGTGTATGTTTTTAGGCGCTGCATCATATATCGTCGATACGCGATATCTTCTTGCAACATTTGTGCTTCGAAGTTGATTGTCTTTCATGTGAAGTTGGATTCCTGTTTCGGATGCTTGCCGATCGCATTCCTTTACAACCAGCATCGGTAGGTTCATTTCCATAGTTGTAATTTTTCAACTATAATTTTCATTGTGTCACAGTCATCAGTTGGTAAATAACATTTTACTGTTAAAGTTTTGCCAGTACTTTTGAACCTGTTTCTCACTAGCCACCAATCGGACTGAGTATTTCGACCTGTTATCGAACAGTGGAGCCTTCAAGGGTGAATGCGAGAGTTTTAACTCACCACCATGCAAACTAAACATATCTTCCTATTTAGCATAGTTGGGCTTTCAAAGTTAACCACAGACGAGCCTCCTTTAGATGGCCTGTGTTTGAACGGCACAGGAGCTTGAAACCACTGTCTGCTTCTTAAGTAGTCTTTCTGCGCAGCTGCTTCAAGGCCCCGTTGGTCGTTTTCATTGCTTGAGCTTTTGCAGTCGTAGTAAACTCCATTTATAAGTGATCGACATACGCTATTCTAATAAAAGTCGCACTCCGAGATGTCATGATTTGTGGAGGTCACTAAATTTTGCAGTCAGAGTTATCTTTCGTAATAAATACCAACTCCTAAGTGGCTGTTTTTGTATCAATTGCAACCTTGCCGGCAGATGTTGCTATTACAGGAGCAAACGTTTCATATGTTGTTTTTCAATCTTCATATACCTGTTTACCAGAACAGCAGCTTTTGCGAGCAGAAATTGAGGATATCGAGAAGTGCAGCTTTTTCTATGTTTCATAATACGGAGACATATCTTCCTCGTTTATAAGTGTTTTATAAATATATGTAAATCTGCAATGATACACCAAATCAAACTAAAAACAAGCAAAAATGACAAATTTTCTGTTAAGGCGTCCAATTTTGTGAGATGTTTGCGTTCGTTGGACGTTAAAGCACAATTATTCGACGAAACCGAGCAAACAAGCTTACTTCTGAAAATGCGATCTTTTGTGCAGTTTCTCACCACTCGACTCAATGAGGTGATTTTACTTTTGCTTTGTATGTTAGAGTAAACGTTTGGTAAATGAGAGTGATTCAAAGAGCCGGAAGCCTTGAAAGAAGATAAGAATTTGAAGTGGATTTTTTGTGCGGAAATGAATTTGCATCTGTTTTGAATTGCTTTCTTAATAACGATAGAGAAGAGCCATGCTCGTATAGGATGGATGACACAGTAGGGTAATATAACCCTGGTTAGAAAAAGTTGGCATAAAATCGAGTATGAGCACTTCCTCCCTTCTTCCCCTTCCCTCTCCCCCTCCCCCCTCCCCCCACTTTCCCTCCCGTCGTTTTCGTCCATTTGAGATGCAGGGTCAAGCGAAAGTTCTAGTTTCTCGAGCACTGCTTATAATTTCCGAAAGTTATAGGTTAGGTTACCCATGTATGATGATTGTTTGCGAATGACAATCAGTCTATAAGTTCGATTGTGCTATTCCGACCCTTAAGATGTTTACTCGACTGCGGTTCCAGCTTTCTTCGCTACGAATTCCCCGGCTTTATTTCTCGAGATATAATTTTTATTTAAGTTTGAGCGTCTATAACTTTCTCTTTTGCTGTTAAGGTTCTACCGTTTAGTTTTTTTTTGAACGTTAAGAATGGATAGTAAGCTGCATCTAGTTTCGAAGCTCTTACATGGATGCATTGAAGGAGCTTGGAGAGTTGCCAAGTGGCGTTTCGTATCGCGAATGTTTTGAGACGACATTCGGTTTGAACAACCGATGCGTTCGTTGTTCAGAGCAGTATCAGTCTACCGAAAAACGGTTCACTCTTCAGATCGCTTATCCCACCAGTATGTGGTTTCATCCTTTTTTGCATTTTTTTAAGTTCTTCTGAAGTAAGTTATTCAGTGTTCTTCCTCAACAGGTTATTCGGCCCCAGTTGGTTATTCAACTTTTCATTGTTTTTTGCTGACCGAACTCGGGATTCTTATTAGCCATAATCTATTCTTTGCTAAAATTTTGCGAGGAATATTTTATTATACAGAAAGAAGCGTTTCTTAAATGATGTGCGCCATGTTCCGTTACAACCACAAGACATCACTGCTCGACATGCAACTCTACAGCTGTGAAATATACTGCCCTCTAGCCTTTATCTATATACAGTATGTACGGTCCGCTCTCATAAAGTAGAAAATTTTTGCATAACAACATCTCGACCACATTTCTGGCGATTGTTGCGCTTTTTATATTTCGTTTGTGGAATGCATTTGTTTGTATCTCGCGAGCTAGAGTTGGGAACGTTCCTCTCTGCCTCCCTCCTCTTTCGGTCGTTTCGCATTGTTATTCTTAATTTTTAACTTAAGGTTTTCTCCTTTTTTGCAGTAATTAAACAGAAAGCAGTTGCTTCTGCTGGTTATAAAAATGAGTGAAGGCGAATCCTAGTACTCTGCATCGAATTTTAGTTATTTATCTGCTTCGAGTTTGCGTTGTTTGAGGGTTGCTCACTTTTTGCTTCATGAAAGGGGAGCAGCCCTGCGGTTAGCGGAAGCGCAAAAGAGGTAAGAACTGGTTTTTCCTTTCACTGTGTTTAAAAACGTTGTCGTTGTCTAGATGCAGACATTGTGACGTTTTGCAACGTGCTTGAGAAGTCACTCAACTGTCCCGAGCAGTCGGAGGCGCTATGTCAGAAGTGCGGGAAGATGGCGAGGGTCACTTCTACGAGGCGTGTGCGCTCATTGCCCAAAGTTCTCGTCATTGATACGAGTGCTACTAATCAAGCCGAAAGAGCATTCTGGACATCGCAACTGCAGGTTTATCGCTAATGCGTTCGGCCGTTCGTCCATGTTGCATTCAGTCGTTTTGCTTTTTATGTTTGAATTGTTTGCGTAGATTGTTGCAAAGCTCTCAGATGTGTTTTATGCTGATAAGTGCAATTGCATACTAAAATACCGAATGACGTTTCTAAGACTCGTTACACATCTCTGGCATTGCTTTCAACTGCTACTGTTCTGAGAGAGGCGCATTTGGAAAGTTAGGTGAATTTGAATAAATACGGCACACAACTGCTATCATCAACAAAGCAGCTTTCTAGTTATTATATTGGTGCTTATTGCACGTTGTGGGAGATTGATTTGTTCGTTTGAACCACAGAACGTATGCCAGAGCAGAAGATAGACGAAGCATTAACATACTCGACATGCGCCTTGGGAATCAGTACTGCATCAAATTGAAAAGTTGAAGTTGTTAAATGAAGGGCTCAAATCACGGAATTAATAAGCGAAATTCGGTGGCATTTCGGACACTGTCGGCTTTTTTTGTGTTGATAGAAGTGTCGCACGTATCCTTCCCACTCTACCTCTCCGCAGGCATTTCTGACCTTTGGCAAGACCTTTCACGAAGATTTTTTCTGGGGTTCTCTATTATCTTAGGGAGATTTTGGGAGCGTCTTGTCCAGAAACCAGCCTTCTATTGCTTCTTCCTCGCCCACCTCTCTCGAACTTCTTTTCGCAACTGTATGGAGTAAGATACAGTATATGGTTTAATATTGTACATTCGAAGTGAAGTGCTCGTTCTACACAATAGCCAAAGGTTCGAATCGAATCGAATCTTTTATTTAGTCGATAGGCAGTAACTACCTTTACGACAATACAAAGATGATATAAAGGGATATAATGAGATGCAGTCATAATAAAATAAAATATTTCATTTTTATTCGTTTTTTTTAAATTGCAATATTTAAACTTTCATAATTTAATTTTATCTATCATAATAAGTTTCAGTCATAATTTTAATATTTAAAATTTTCATAATAAATGATCAAACACAAAAATATTTTTAAAAGATCAAAAAAACATTCATAATAAAACTGCAAAGTTTCATTTTTGTTTTTTTGCATCCAATGCTGTTTGATTTAAGGCATTCGAAAAACGCCCACTATCAAAGTTGAACAGCTCGCAGTCGTCCTCTTCCCTGGAACGATTCCAGAAAACATGTCGTTATGGAGATGAATGCAAGAAGCCATTTTGCAAGTATAGTCACACTACAGACGGGTTTGCCTCTTCTTGATTATCGCTTTCTCTTTCATCCTTTCAAATAGAGTTGCTTTTTTAGATACCTTCGGTAAATCATTTACTGAGATTTCTTTAAAATTTTCATAATTTACACTGGTTTTAGGATAGCTGCTGATAACCATTTGCATGTTACTAATATGATGGCGTTGTCTTCCCTTACACACACGTGATGCTTAGTTAGTGTTGCTGAATGGATAAGGTTTTCAGGAAGAATGAAGTTTCATCGGACTGCGAGGATATCTTGGCGTCGTCGAGCCACGCCACAGAAGATTTCGAATGGACGCATTACATCCCGGCTGCCGTTCACATCAAAACGACAGATGGAATCTGCACGGTTTCAGAAGTCAGTTTTGGTTGCCTTGTCTTGTTGCTTAATTTTTTCATCTTTTTGATGAGAAATGTTTCTCAGCTTCTGTATGAACAGAATCCGTTACTTCGATTAGGGAGGGGGTTGGATTCATGAGTTTATTGTAAAATGTTTCCTTCTTTCTTGCCCGAAATTGGGTTCGTAAATATATTTTGTAATATGTTTCGCTTTCTTCTGGGTTTCTTGCCATTTGAGAAAGAACGGTTTTAGTATTGATCACATGGCAAACAAAGCCGAATCAAAACTTATGCAGCGAACAGCCCCCAGTCGACACACATACCTATTACAGCGCTAAACCAATTATGTATCGTTTCTGCAATGTGAATATTTTCTTTGCTGGTGAGGAGAATGAGGAATGAAGGTGTGAATGATTTCGTTCTTGTTTTTCAGAATACGCATGAATCGTCGACATGTTTCGTGTTACGGTGTGCTGTATTCGCAGTGGGTGATGGCACTGATACAGAGCCAACTCATTTGGTGACTGCTGTAAGGGTGAAACCGGTTGATTCCAGCAACTCATTGTTGGCACCTATGGTTGGCGGTGCAAAGCCTGGCAAAGTACGAGTTCCTTGATTGTAGTAATCATATTAGCTTGGAATATAAAACTGCAGGTCATGGTCCAGCAAGCGCACATTTGGAAGAACACTTGTTATGAACTGTTCTAAATGGCGGTGCATTATATGAAGCGAGGCATATTTGAAAAAAGCTAATTTATCTGCTAAGAAGTAGAGTGGAATACCTCAAATGGGAGATTTTCCGACAGCAGGCATTGCTGTACCCGTCTAGTGCTCGTCGTTTTGGATACTAGAAGGGGAATTGATGTCGTGCTTGCCTTCCTTCTCGACATCAAAGCTTCGATGCTGCTGTCCTACTTTTAAGGAATCAGTACTTTGATGTTTAGTACCGTGGTACAATAAAGTACGCGTAAAAAGTGCCTGCACTTTTTTGATGTAGAGAATCGCCGCCTGAATATGACGATAGTTATCGGTAGTAATATCAAAGGTAAGTCTGGATGCGCTTGCCTTATTTTGTGTTCTTTTGTATAACAGGTATTCATGCGATAATTTTTCCATGGTTAATAATATTAAACCATGGAAAAATTATCGCATTATTTCAGAGGGACAGATGAGATTTCTTTCGGGCTTTAGACCAAATCTAGATGATTTGTTTTCCATTGCTTCCTCTTATGTTTCCATTCGTGTCCCCTCCCTCCTCCTCCCCAATTCCCAACGTGATTCATGCATTTAGGGAAATGGCGATCGGAGGGGCGGATGGGAGGAGAGAGAGTGGTCGCAAGTTCTCCAGTTTTTTTGTTCAATTGCAATGTCATGTGATTACTTTCAAAATTTAATTCGAGGAGCGTGGTTGGGTGGTATTCAATGAATTTGTCGTCACACGAGTCACTGAGAATGAGGCGCTTCACTTAGACGCCAGCTGGAAATTGCCTTGTATGCTGTTCTACGTGCAGTTGGAGAGCGATATCACCATAAAGGGTCATTTCTTCTTTGCATCATTTTTGCGCGCTCATAAGATAGTTGGCTTCAAGAGCCTCTCCGAGTTTTTTTTACACTAGATTTATTTCGTTTATCTGTCGCATGCATTGAACTATGATGAGAAACAAAAATGCCTTAAGTTTTCGTTTTCGTTTTCTAACATTTCTCCACTGGCCCACGTTTAACTTCCTGGCTTAGTTATATGTGGTTGTCTCAGCTCAAAACACTTTTCAGTAATCTTTCTAAACTTGTTTTGTTGGATTAATTAGCTTACAATTTTAGTTAACGCTAAATCAGCAACATTTTTTTGACATGTGCAACTTCACATTTGAACGATGCACGTTTGTATATTCATTTGATTCCCATAAATTATAAATTTCAGTGTGTTCGTCACATCGCCAGTGTGAAGCTTTTCCCAAAATTCTTAATTCATCGTTGTGGGGCATAATCAGGATAAAATCATTGTAAAGCAACAATTTTGATTTACTCGATAGCTAGAAGGCGGAATAGTTTGGGCGAATATTTCTTAATTAAAAATGAATAAAGTCTGAATAAAGAATCAAGATCTAATATGGGAAAAGAAAGAATCTTTAAACTGAAGATATACTTTTTTTTAATTTGAGGATTCTTTTGGAGATTCTGCTCCTGGCATTTTCTACATCGAGGGAATAGCTTTCAGCAGAAACACGTGCGTCGATTCCAGCTGCAGTCTTCTGGACCGATTTCGGAAGCACACTTGCTCATCAAAGTCGACTGTCGATTTCAGAGGAAACTTTACCGAAGAAGGGTGAACTGGTAGCCATAGATGCTGAATTCGTTGCACTGAATAAGGTAATCAATAAGGGGCTCGATATTGTGGTATTTTCTGCAACTATAATGTTTATCATACACTTGAACTATGACATGCCTATGAAAAGTGATGGGTATTTTGATGAACGTTAGGCTGGTGCGGGGGCACCTATGATTTTCGTTTTAAGTGCTTAGGAAATTTTCTGCCTCTAGGTTCAGTTAGTTTTGCTTGAAACCAAAGGATATGTATGCATCTGGCTAAACTTAACGTACAAACGTGGTTGTCGCGCATGACGCCTTGCAACTTCAATTTTATAAAACGCATAGTTGGAGGGCTCAAGCAATGTTGTATTACAGTGTTTCAAATTTGATGCCACGAAGAGAAATGAGGGGAAGGGGGATGCACTGCTTTGGAGCTGTCATGTTGACTTACCGACGAAGCACTGTGCTCGTCAAATTTTCAAATTATCGGCGGCTAGTTTCTATTCTGCGATATGGCCGGATGCGGTATGTATGTAAACTATGGATTGCGCAACCAAACACTATGCAAAATATATCGGTTCAGATGCGAAATACCGTGGCGATTAAAACGCGCCATCTTACAGCACTTAGAAGGGACAGTGTCTGTACTTCGAGTCTCGAGAGCCTAATTTTTCCTGCATTTTCTCTTTTGAGAATTTGACCGTCTTACTTAACTCTGCTTTTCTTCCTGATATTTTCGCCATCATCGCCACTGCTATGTTTTTTATTGCCGTGGTATTTGCGTTAGCTCCAACGTACTGCATACGCTGTACTACGATGTGAGGAAAGAGTGTGCTACGCCATGGCACCTTATCATAGACATCAGTCGAATAATGATCTAACTAGTTTAGGAGGGAACGCGCGCGGTAGCGCGTGTAAGTTGTGTTCGAGAGGACGGGACGTGCTTCTTGGATGACTATATTCGCCCAGCTAGTAGCGATACGATCAGTGATTATCTAACTGCATGGAGTGGTATCGAAGCGGCCGATCTGGATCCTGAGCTGTCGACACGAAATTTAATTAGCCTTAAAGGCATTTACCTCAAGCTTCTCTTCCTTCTTCAACAGGGCGTCATCTTCGTTGGTCACGGACTTAGTAGCGATTTCAATGCACTTAGCATTTACGTGGGTTTTTTTTCGAAAATTATTTTACAAATTTACGAAGCTTCTGGGCCAACTTAACAGGACTTTTCTTGAGAAGAGGAACTTTCATAGGTGCAAATGATTTTTACTTATAATTCACGACTGTTTGCGATTATTTTCAGGCTTCGAATATTTCGTTCTTACAGCAAAAAAATTGCTGACAATGTTAGAACCCGTCAAAACCCTTATCTTCGTTATAGCAGTTTTGTCATTAAATGATAAATGATAAACCGAAAAAATTTAAGTGGAATTCTTGAACGAACAATCACAGTAAACAGTACATCAGCAACACTTTTAAGCCATTTGATGTGTGTCTAGTTGTTTTGCAAGATTACTTGAATAGTGCGTTCGGTTATGTCATCTTTTAGGTGCCATCAGATCAAATGCGTGACACAGTTCATTTATTCTATCAGCCAACACAAAGAATGATTTCATTGCAGTTTCTCGCTTGGTTTCTATTCGGTAAGTTAGTAATTTGCTACTGAAATGCTCTCGTCAATGAATTCCATCTATAAAATCATTCTCTTCAGTTTATTCATCTTGTCGGCGAAAGGTGATAAGTGAATAATGTGATTGAATGTCAATCTTTGATGCAGTGAGTGAAGTTTGCCGAAAAATAGCTGCAACCACACAACTGCTATAATTAATCTCTAACTAAACTTGAGGTAAAATAACGAGAAGTTTTGCATCTTACTTCCCGTAAAAAGTTTTTTGTGAGGCGAGGATGTCCACTTTTAAAATTTTTGTTCTCTGACATCCTTCTCAGACATCCTTGTCCAACATTTGTTCTCTCATTTGCCTTCCATCAAAATAACAGTGAAAAGAGCTTGTTTACAGATGAAAGCATCCAGCAGACAGCACATGATTCGGTCGAAGATGCTCGTATGGCATTTCGTTTATATAAGAAGTATTTGGAATTGAAAGAAAATGGCAAACTTGCATCGGTAATTAACGATCTGTACGAGACTGGGAAACGGTTGGATTGGAAAGCTAACGGTTCAGCATGACGACCCGATGTTGCCACTTTCTGAATCCACAGCGCTTTGTTCTCGGTTGTTAACTATACGGTTATGTATGAGGATGGGAGAAAATTCAGGAATTGTATCTCCTTCGTTTTCATGAAATGTTGACGTTTGGATATTCCATCGTCCCCGCAGCTCTTCCTTCCACGCCTTTCCCCCATTCCTCCAATTTTACTTCCTTAAAAATGTGACGTTCTAGGTACTTCTACTCTCTCCCTCTTTCGTCCTCTAGATTACCTTTTGGAATAGTAACCTCTGGGATACCCCTGTCCCGTTTTTAATGCTTTTAGTCAATGGCCTTATTAAATGTATTCTTCAATAGGATTAAGGCTATGCAGGGTATTTTTATAGATGCGATTTTGCTTGCCGTTGTATATCGAGTTCTATAGTAGGCATGTCAAGAGAAGCTCTCCTTAAACAGACATTCACTTTGAAGATGGGAGAACGTTTTGCCTACTCTGAGTTTGAAAAATTCGCTTTTGAATTTGAGCTATAGCCAAGGCAAAATTTTTTTTGTTGATAGTTTTTTTCTTTTGCCGTTATAGGTAACGATTAGTGTTTCCCTCAAAAATTTTATTCAGTGAGAGTAGATCTTTCGTTGATTATTGTTTCGTTACATATAAACATTGCGTTTTTCTTTTCTTCTTTCGATAGCTTCTTTGAATCTTAAATACAACTGCATCTTATCAACATTTCGACAGTTTTCCAGTAGGTCAGTTTGTTCTTTCAAAATTAGCAAAAATTCGCTTCTTTCATCCAAAGCTTGATAGGATAAAGAAGGTTTTTTCCTTAAAATTTGTCAATTCCAAGGAAACCTGTTTTCACGAAAAAAGATGAAAAGATTTTAAAATTGCATATTTTTCTGAGTGAAATTCTCGTAATTTTCATTTCAAACATTCCAGTTTCCTGTGGTACTCGATCGATTTTGAAAACCTTTTATGAGATTATGGCAATCCCCTCCGCCTCTGTCTTCCTCATCTGTTCAGCTGTAGTGAAGATCTTGAAAATGATCTAGGGATTATTCCATCTCCTTCCACCTCTTCCCACTCCAGGCAGGGGAATTGCTTACGTGTGCTTTTAAGAACTGATGAAATGGAACGAGTGAGGGAAAGATATAGCAGCATTAAGTTTTTCACTAATTTGAAGGGATGTTTGGATAGAGGATTCGTCATACGTCAGCGGGAATAGGTCGTTTTTGTGCTCATTGGTCAATTTGCGTTTAAAAAAAAGCGTTATGGCGACATCGTGCCTGCTTATATACAACTGTGTATATGTATATATGTTTCTGTCTCTCTGTCATATAATTTTGTGCTATGGAGTTATTCGCGCGAATTTGCTCGACAAAACTGCCAATATGCGAAAAAGGCCTGCGAGCTGAAGCTGAAATATATTTGTATGCATCATAAGGCTAACCCGGTATATTCAATCCCAGATTGATTCGCCCGTCTCGGAAGCGGGTTGAAAGCACGCTAAAAATTTACGTGCATTTCTGCAAGACATTTGGGAGAACCAACCTTTAACGGATTATTACTTGCATGACTGGACGGGCTTGTTCATAAAAATGTGAATGCTTTGTTAAAGAAGTTTCATTGTTTTTGTCGGTAAATTGTAAGGCTGATTCTCGCATATTTTGTTAGCTCTTGGAAAGGCTTCCCGTTTATTTTTTTTGCTGAGTTCTGAAATCGCCAAACCCTCCGTAGCGTTTATCTCAGAGAGATTGCTTCGTTGCTGTTGTGTTGTATAAAGCGGTAAAAAGATTTTTTTAAAAGGTCGATGCTGCACCCTTAATAAGGGCCTATGTTTTATGTTGTAAGTTCACTTTTTGTTAAATTTTATGTTTATTGGTTTTTCCGTTTAATCGTTTTCAAACTGAAATCAAGAAGGGATGATGCGGTCATCCTTTATTCGCGCTATCGCCTTTCCGTTTGTATAAGATATAGAAGAGTAAGAAGGAAGCAGCGCTTATAACGTAAACGTCCCATCTTGATGGTTCGGGGGTGTTTCGAGTTTCAGCTCCAAAACAATGGAATAACGCTGCAATATTTTGTGCGAAATGGAAGAAGAGAGAATACCGATTGTTCTCGTCGCGGAGAATGAAAATTTTCGATGTAACTGGTGCCGTTCTTTTCCATATTTTAATCCACTCGATCATTTCTAGAATTTATTTTATAATTTTAATTTTATTGCGAAAAGTTAGAAATAAAGTTTATTTTCTCTGAGTTTGTTATTTCAAGTCTATGGAGTTTTAGAAATTTGAGAGCGCTCAAGTTCAGCAAATGAAACCGCTTTTTAAATTTTTTTAAAGGTTCGTTTTGTTGCTCATATTGCATTGAGGTTGCTCCCAAGTTGAGATTTCTTGATGAGTTTTTACTCTCGTCGTTTTATTCTTTGCGTTTTGCATATCGTTTCAGATGTTTTTTTTAAGTGAAACAATGAAATTTTTATTGATGAATTTTTTTTGTTTTTTTTGGTTGTTGTTCGGTATTTGGTTGAAAGTCGCCAAAAAGAAAAGTATTCTACTTCACTTTATTGCGTTGAAAGATTGTGTATATTGTGTGCGTATTTGTGAGGAAGAGGTTTTGAAGATAAAAAATGGGAAAGTGGCAAGGCGCTATTTTTGCTGTTTACTTTTGGGAATCTGCTATGTTCGTGCAGAGTAACAAAATTCGAGAAAACAACGATTTCCGCTTCCACCCGGTTTAATAGCGCTGTGATCAGACCGTTTTCCGTCCACACTAATATGCAGCAGAAAATCTGTTGCTATATCGCTGATCAAAGCGGTGGTCAGTGGGAGACAATCGAAACAGTTGACGGGCATAACAGCTGACGGGTATGAGCGAAGAAGCTGCTTTGATATTAGCACCTTGGTTAGAGCTGATTGTCCAATTAGATGTTTTTTTGAACGCAAAACGACTTTACACATCTTGAATAGCAGCATGAAGTAATGAACGAGGTCCATGTAAACTTAGTTTTCTGAGAGGCGCTAAAAATACATAGACGCTTTAGGGAGGTCGCGTTAAATTTTTTTAATTTACGTTTCCGTTCTTATGTGCCATAGCTGATTTCCATTTGCTCAACAGAACAATATGGCGTCGTCGTGTCTGTGCAAATGCATGTTTGTGTACGTCTGTGTATCTGTCTGTGTGTCTGTCCGTCCATAAACTTTAGTTGTAGACCAATGAGGTTAGAGTAATGAAATTTAAGCTAGTTCACACCTTAATTATCTTTCTATACCGCTTTCCGAGTTCATGCGTCAACTTCTAGAGTCACTTTTCCAGTTGCGCTGCATATCCCATCAACATGCTCACAGAGAAACGAATTTAGCTCAATTAAGATGTAGTAGATCGCGTTCGAATGCTTTATTTGAAATGGTAAGACGCCCAAACATCTACTGAAACAAAACAAAGGGCACATCATTAACATTCGATGAATTTAAGTGTAAAATGCTGACTGAACACATTACGTACACAATCAAACTATAATAGGAACATAGTGCACACAGGTTGCATGCTCATACGAAGAATTCATCTTTTATAATTTGTTAGTAGTTTTATAAAATCGGCT
>JPKZ01003092.1:663052-682497 GCA_000803305.1 Toxocara canis | reverse complement strand
GAGTAAGTATCGTGACGCTTTGGTTAATCCACCATTGATTGCTTTTAAATTGATCAAAATATGATTCCTAATGGATTTTTAAAAAAATGAGAATCGTCTTACATTTAAAAACGCATCTGTATTTCGTTTACTGGACGTCTTTTAGTGCTATCAAAATTGCTGATTTGACTTTTGATTTATTATGTTTTATGTCGCTAGTGTGTTTCAGGTTTTCATAATCATTTTAAAATGGTATTTGTAGGTTTTTTTTAACGCTTCTCAAGTGGAAATGTGATTCAAATTAGTCAGTATAGTCGAAGTGTTATTGAAGCACAGTGGTGGGCTCGGAATTGATAACTGGGAACATTTAAAATTTATTCTCCGTTTGGTCGAAGGCATCTAAGGTACGACCCAATAAGTTACTTGCGACTGGTGATGTGCAGTTGTAAAGTGGGAATTTGATTACACGATAGGAATATTCTCGAGAAAGAACGAAATTCACTAAATGAATCGTACGAGAAAACATCAATTCGTATATGCTTTGTCGATTTGGAAATGTTTTTCTTCTGATTTGTTTTACAGTGTCCAGGCGTGACTTTACATTGTATATTAAAGCGTTTTTCGCCGTTACATTTGGTTCTGTACATATCGAAAATTGACGGTATTAATTTTATAGGTTGCCGATACATCATTTGATCTTCCCGAAGCGAATGTACTAATCCAGATCTCAGCTCACGGTGGTTCCAGAAGGCAGGAAGCACAGCGATTAGGTCGTATCCTGAGAGCCAAAAAGAACTCTTCAGATGCTTTCAACGCCTTCTTCTATTCGCTTGTTTCGCAGGTAATGCTACGAGAAGGTTAATTCTACCGAAGATCTCCTTGCGTTCATAACATTAGATGGGGTGGGATATTCTGCTTTCAAAAGGACATGTGAATGTCTGAAATGATAGGTGACAGTTTTGGTACGAAGGTGAATTGCCTGATATCACAGTTTAAGGTTTATCCAGAGCAGGCGAATATGATCACCTGACGATGTCGCAGTTAAACGAACCATCATGATAAATCTGTCCGTTCTTGGCGTTATACCGTAAACACGGATGAGTGAAATCTGAATAAATCGAAATAAAACAATGGTTTCAAAAATTTTCGAGTCATTATTAGTTCAAAATATTTTCGAATTATTAGTTTAAAATAGTTTTTAGGAACAATTTCTGAAAAGAATTAGCAGTCATTTATCCAAAAGCTGAGCATTCACGTTTGTGAGCGCTATTGTGTTGTAACGAAAATGTGGGTGTAGTCATGTCTGATTATGGCTTAGACTATGAAGCTGCACATAAAATCTGTTTGTTTGACATACATACGGCCTGCGCAATATTGTTATTGCATGGGCGCTTTTTTTCACGTAAATGTTGTGCGCGGCCATTTTCAAAAGAATGCCCTTTTCTCTTCTAAAGTAATATTTGGCCAAGTTTTTAAGAATTTATGAGAGGATAGGGGTTTTTTTTTTCAATTTCATCCATATAAAAAGTGGCCATGAAATTGTTGGAACACTGTCTTATGTTAAGAATTACATTATATTTCAGGATACCGTTGAAATGAGTTATTCTCGTAAGCGACAGCGCTTTTTGGTCAACCAGGGATATGCATATAAGGTTCGTTCTCTTTATGCCTCTTCTTTTAAATGCTTTTGTATTTTTGTTTTATTTCTTTGTTTGTTCCAGTGTTTAATTATATGAAGGGCTTTGCTGATTGTATGTTATTCTAATAGTTAGTTACAACTGAGCAATCAATGCTTCTGTTGTTTCTGGTTAAAGCCTGCTTGTCTGTCCATTTATAGCAGAGACTTTTACATTTTGCTGTTTTCGTCTGCAACTCACGTCGCATTGTGCCATATGCTTTCTGGCCTTTCTTGAGATATCGATCCCTGCTTCGTGATAGATTATTTATTTCAGAAGCTTTCTCAGTGAAGTAGAAACGTCCGTGACGAATTCCTTTAATAGAGCTAGCTTAAACGAGCCGAATGATTAATCGAACTGCTGAGCTTTACCACTGTTATACGAATAAGCTGTTTAAAATATGTTTGGCACAGCAAAGTTAGATCTCAAGTTGGCTGTTTCCCGAACTCATCTTAGCCTCATCGAATGTGTCACAAATCTCTGCGTTGTTCAGCGAGACGTCAGATAAAATACAAGAATGTAATGCTCCCGCTTTTTTTTTTAAATTTCAAGCCTGCTAACTTTATTTGTCACTCATCTTTTTCTTCGAACCAACGAGCTTTTAGTAATGATCTCAGTCATATCTAAAAATTCGGCGAGGCTAGAAACGATGCTACCGTTCTGAAAATTTAATAGCTGTTTTCATCGCATTTTTAGGTTGTCAATCGACTACCAGGTATGGAAAAAGAAGATCTGAAATTAAATACGAAAGAAGCACAACTCACTCTGCTTCACCAAGTGTTAGCAGCGTCAGATGCTGATGCAGAAGAAGAGGATGTTAAAGAAGAAACATTTGATGGGGCCCGAGAAGCTAAGGTTTGTTTATCGATTAATTTAACAAAGCCTTTTTCTGCTTTAACTCTTTTCATCGCTGTCCTTCCCTGCCGGTGTGCCATCTGTATCTATGTTTCTTGTACTGTACTCTAGTCTTCCGTAGCTCAGCAATGTGTTTGTTTCTACCTGAGAACCCCACGCGCAGAACAGTAATTCGCGTTTCTCGTGAGTTACAAGAAGTACAGCACCACATTCCTTACCTATCAGAAGGAATTATACAAAATGAAAATGAGTTTTGCGATTTTTTTCTCAAGATCGGTCTGTACTGTTCTTTGTATGCGATATTGACCCCAACGCAATTCGTGGAGCAACATACTTTGTAATGGGGAATAGAACATATCTTAAATAACTTGATTTAGACCGAAGATGTTTCTCAGATGCTGTAGAAATGTCGTAAACTACGTAGTTTGTATATTGCATATTCCATATAGAAAGTATTGGGTTGCCAGAGGTCATTTCAAGAGCTCACTGTGAGGGCAGAACAGAATAAGCCTTGCTTGTAGTGTCATCCTCATAATTCAAGATTTTATATACGATATTGTCTTTTTATCGATTGCGGTTATCGACACAGCTGACAACCATGCCCACACATGATTGTTGTGATCAGTTTCGGAACGTCTGGTTGTCAGTCTGCTGGTGATCCGCTGGGTAACCAACGGGATCGTCAGCAGCTTGGCCACGAGGCGTTCCGAAACTGGTCGCAACAATCATGTGTGGGCATGGTTGTCAGCTGCATCGATAACGGCAATCGATGAAATTACAGCTGCCACTACTTTCAAAATGGGGTACCACAATGAAGAGGCTATTTTCTACCATGTTTGGGAGAGGTATGTTTTCAAATGATGATAGATTTTATTGCAAGTATTACTGTTTTTTCAAGCGCAGCAAATGACGTGGATCGGTCTTGAAAAAAATCTCGGCAAATAATCATGAAACTTCGCCAGCATTTAATTATATGGTATGTTAATTTGTGTTAGCTGAAGTTCTCTGGTCAGATCTATGAGCGCATTTAAATGGTATTTCAGATGATGCGAAAAGAGGGTTCGTTCTCGTCATTTTCTGGTAGTAATTCGATCACCTATGTGCAAAAGTCGAGCAAAGTTCGAGACGAAGATCGTCATCCACTGTTCAGACGATTCCGTGCTCAGAAGTAGTTACTGATTGTAATTGCCCATCCAAGTTTGTTACTGTTATTTCACATCTAAACTTTTCAGAGTAACATTTATTTTCACTGAATACCTCCGTTAGCCACTTCGAATGCAATGGTTTTTTTCGGTGCAGTCTTTCAAATCCACTTTATTGTTTGGCTTTGTTTATGGAGGTAAAGTTGAAATAAGCATCTTTCTTTCCGTCTTCTCTTCGTATTCATTCACCGTCTTGAATTCGGTCCTCTAATTATGAAGTGAAGTGTAAACTACAATGCGGTGAGTGTAAACTGGGTGGTAAGGAGTTGTTTTCGTTGCTGTTTCGAGGAAACTAAATTGTCGACAGGAAGGCGAGAAAGATATGTAGGGACCTAACTTGCATAATAAAGAAAGTAAGAAAACGAAGTGTGATAGTCTGCACAGGCATGGAATTGTTAGCGAACGCCTCATGTTCGTGGTGCAGTTGAGTATGACTTCAAGTTGGCCGCACTTCAGAGTTTAATAACTAGATGAGCGCATCAATGTAAGCACAGTTGTTGTTGTTGTCCCATCGCACAAGTCTTTGTGAGCGCACCAATATGTTTGTTTAATAGCTAGGGATTGCATCCTCATTCCGCCTCAGAATGCCAGTTCCTGTTTTGTTTTTGTTTGTTTTTTTTTTTTAAATTTTCGGTTCTCTTTTTCAATGTTCCAGAAATCAGAAGCATGAAACATCGCCGAAATTACGTTTTTTTCGACTCCCGTTTTGAAATCCCGGGTTTTCTGAAGCTCCGGTCTTTGAAAATTTCTCTTGATGCAACCCTAGCCCTCGATAAAATAGCCTTTGTTCGTTTCATCGCTTTGTATATTGTCGTAAGACAGGTAACACATTTTGTATATATTACATGAAATGTAAATTATTCAAATATCAGAACAGTTCAATGGAGCGTTTAGACTCGAAAAAGCTCGTTGCGGATATCGTCGTTAGCTTAGAAAGGAAGTGGTTTTTAAAACTACAAAGGAACGCGAATGGGTCATCGAAAGGGGGGGGGGGGGGGGAGGATTGTGTTCAGAGCCGGTTTTCTTCATGGGCCATTAGCTTCGATTGTTTCATCTTATAGCAAGGGCACGCTTTCGAAAGATTAACGGGTTGTTCAGATCGGTGAGCTTAGACGTCTCAGAGAAGAACATTCCAATTTAGAAATGCTCTACATGGAATGCTAGCAACCGACTATCGTTGTTTTTTGTTATGTTGATCACGTGAAGATCGCTTTAAAATCTGAATAAATATTCGATCAGTACGGCCACCACAGAATTCATTCGAAACACTGGACACGCTTTCGGTTTACAGGTTAACAATTCATGGGTTCTATTTCGGGAGCATCAGTTTTGAACTTTTTACTTGATATTTTACGTATTACTCCTAAAATTCTCTCTTCGTTAGTTAATTTCGGACTGCAAAATGCTGCATATTGCAAAACCATCTCGAGTGCTTTCAATAATTCGACTGCTTTTGCGCCAATAATGTTCACGTTGGAAATTGTTCAGAGAATTTTCTGTTTGAAAAGGAGCCGTCTGCCATCCTTACAATAAGATATCAACCCTATAGGTTTTCAGACGGTGGTTCATATGTGACCTTCTGCTTCCAAATCTACCGCACAACCTGCGCTCTCTGCTCAACACCGTTTTTTTTTCGAGCCGAGAGGGCAGCAGTTTTTGTTTAAGACTAAAAACGAGTAGCAATTAGATTTTATACAAACAAAATTAACGGACAGTGCATTGAAATAGCACATTCAAACTGAGTTTAAACTTTTTTATTGAAATGAAATATATGTGTATCCTAACGTACAGTGTTATGGACGGATGTCAGTTTGCTCGCTTAATTATGTTGTGTGTTGCTGTTGGATTGTCATGTTCATTAATGTGATCATATGCAACATGTACATTAATAACCCTTTGAACCACTTGATAGTGATTCGGTACAGCTATGGCTTGGTTTTTGAAAGTTGGTAAATTCTGCTTGGGGAGCATGCAGACGATGATTGAGAAAAAATTTGGTCCTGTTCGAGTTGTCAAGTTGCAATAGTAGAAAACTCATATGAATCATATTAATCAGTAAAATACGGATATGATAGTTGCGTTAAACTGATGGTGGACGGAAGTTGTTCGACGAATTAGAGCATCCATTCAAAAGTTATTTTTAAACAATTAATCCAGCAGGTCAACGAATAGAACTCGAACGAATCCTATCAGCAGATTATTGAGTTGAAAAAGTGTAGTTACGCTGGTGGCTGTAGAAAACGTGCCTATGATAAATTTGAAGAGGTATGCTGTAAACAGTAATGGTGATGGTGAGTATCAGAACATTTATTAGAATTAGAACATTATGATAAATAAACAATAGTCAGTATTAGAATATCATTAGAGCGCAATTTTCGGATAACAGGGATAACGGTATTCTGTTAACAGAAGGGAGCTAATTCGTTCGAAAATGACTGGCAGTCCGAACAAATTGAACGAGTTAGCAGTGAAGAGAGAATTTTAATGTCTCGTATGCAGCCAGTGATCAACAGCAGTCGTCCGCCGTAGGGCTAATTACGTATAAGAGCCATCCTCACATCAGCAATGAGTGTTTACGAACTCATCACACTTGGTCAAACGCTTGAAATGATCGTCATTTAGCCTCTGCTCACTTTTCCGCTAACCAAATGTTGCTAAAACAGTCGTTGTTTATCCCGTTAAAGCCGATATGGTCACCGTGAAGCAGACATCGCATTGATGGTGTTGATTATGTAAAATTGTAACATTGTTTATCGTTCGCTTTCTCATCCGTCACGATAGGCATGGTATACCTCTAACGCGCTTACTAAATTCATTTGTGACAGTATGAGTGAGTGGTCGAACATAACAAAGATGGCGCAAGAAAGATATAAAAACATGACCAAGTGCAGTGGCAAGTCCGCGGCACAGACAATAGAAACGAATCATCAGGTGCGGTTGAAGAAAGTTGTTGCGCGATGTCTGAATCTCCTCCGCCCAATATTGGTATTTGATTTTTCATTCACATAATATTCTTTCCGTTTTATTATGTGTGCTTTTTTGGATGAGGTTCTGAAGGTAGTTACTGCTGCGACCTTCTGCTGCTTTGCGAGCAGCTGCTTGGAAAGTACTGTCAAGTAATTTCTCTATTTCGCCCCATTTGAAGCGTTCACAGAACGACTTGATGTGATCAAATTTACGTTGCTTATAAATTACTCGAATAGAATTATTGATTATCTTTTGAATAAGATAGCTCTTTCTTAGCCGCAGTTCCTGTTATCTCAGAGAATATTCTGATTCTGGATATCGCAAAGCATTCAACCAAGAGGACAGCAGTATCAGTTGGTAAATTATGGGCGTAACGTTCTCAGGCTGTAAAGCGCAATAGAGCAGCTTCTGGCCATTCTCAGGCTGTAAAGCGAAATAGAGCAGCTTCTGGCCAGCTTTTCGAAGTGGTCTCGGAAAGACATGTTTTCGTCGTAGGTCAGTCCCAAACTTCTGACGCTACTAAGAAGATCGACTTCTAAATTCTCGGTAATAGCGAATCTTTTTTGGTGGAGTCTGGCAAGCTGTTGCCTGGTACCAAATTTGGTGACAGTTGTTTTGGATTGGTTGAGTTTCATTTGTATAGAGGCCAAAAACTCATTGACCTTATTTAGGTCGTTTTTTACTGCTACCTCCACTTTGTCAAATTCATGTGGGTGGCACGAGTACAATAACTGGGTGTCATCCGCATACATCACCACATTGCCTTCAAGGTTGAGTGATTTGATATCAGACATGAAAAAAGCAAATAGAAGTGGTGGGAGGACTCCACCTTGAGGAATTCCAATTTCAACAA
Organism: Toxocara canis; assembly: GCA_000803305.1. Taxonomy (NCBI): domain Eukaryota; kingdom Metazoa; phylum Nematoda; class Chromadorea; order Rhabditida; family Toxocaridae; genus Toxocara; species Toxocara canis. The sequence continues at coordinate 674,965 of JPKZ01003092.1, read as the reverse complement.
CGCCAAAGTTAGACAGAACATCGTTGGCAAATGTTGCTACCTGACGTTCATATAGAAAATTTTTGAACAGTTCTTTCAGCGCACCGTTGGGGTTGAGATCGTTGATAAGCTTTTGTAAAAGAAGTTTCGGATTGACACTATCGTAGGCTTTGGCAATATCTAATTGTACTAAGCAAGCAATTTTTTGGTTGTCTAAAGCATTGTAAATGAAATCACTAATCTCGAATTGAGCTGTAGTTACGGAGTGATTACGACGAAAGCCATGTTGAAAGTCAGGCAGCTTTTCATTAATGACAGTGTATAACTGGTCGTATATGCATAGCTCGAAGAATTTCGACAAACAAGACAAGAGTGTGATTGGTCTGTAACTCGACGGGACGGTTTTGTCCCCTGCACCTTTGTAAATTGTTATAATTTTTCCTTTTTTCCAGCTAGACGGGATGATACCCGTGGCAATGATTCGGTTGAACAAAGTACAGAGTTTGGGAATGAGGTTAAGTTTCCTCAGCTTTAATTGTTGGCTGGTGATAGAATCAAGTTCCGGTGCTGCATTCGGATTAAGACGAGTTAAGCATTTGTACACATGATCGCAGCTCAGCCGCCTTAGCTGAAGTGTTGCAATATTCTTATTACAGTCGCGACATGGCGATCGGTCGACTACGGACCAAGGTTTGGGAGTGACGAAATAATTATTCAAAATCTCAGAGGAAACATTGCATCTGTTGTTTTCCTTATTACGGCCAAGTAGTCTGTTTAGCCATTTCCACGTGGATTTTGGCTCCTTCTTGATTCCTGAAGCTATACGCTTATATTTTTGCATCCGATATTGTCTCAGTAAACTCTTAACAAAATTGCGGATGTTACAGAAGTCATTTCTGATCTGTTCGATCTCTGGAAAGCGATACGTTAACCTCAACAACTCGTTTTTTTCTTTGATCCACGCTACTATTTCAGGTGGGAGAGCAGTCTGTTTAGCCATTTCCACGTGGATTTTGGCTCCTTCTTGATTTCTGAAGCTATACGCTTATATTTTCGCATCCGATATTATCTTAGTAAACTCGTAACAAAATTGCGGATTTTGCGGAAGTCATTTCCGATCTATTCGCTTTCTGGAAAGCGGTACGTTAACCTTAATAACCTGTTTCTTTCTTTGATCCACGCTACTATTTCAGGTGGAAGTTTTTTATGTTTCCCTCTTTTCTTCACTACAATAGGAGCGACCGAGTTATAAGCTTGCAGTAGTTGTCTAGAAAAGATTTCATTCGCTGCGTTAATATCATCGCACTGAATTTTAGAGTTGAATTCTGTCCAGTCGATAAGTTGTAATTGTTCATTGAAAGATTTGAAGTTAAAATTGCGGTAGTCTCGAGCTATGAACATTTTCGCGTTCTCCTCTTCCTTGTAATCGGCAAGGCCGCTGAGAACACAATATATAGCTAGGTGATCGCTGAAGCATAAGCTGTGTGAGGTACCACTGGTGATGTTGGCGTGGGAGAATGAGATGCAAACATCTAGTCTATGTACTAGTCGCGTGGGGTGAGATTGGTGGTTACGTAAATTTCGGGAAGAAAGAAATTGCTTTAGCTGGCCATTGTGAACATCACCATTGATGTCTCCTATAAAAACCGGTATAACAACAGAGGAACATTCACCAAACAGATTCACGTCCCAATAATACTGCAGTTCCGAAATTTTAGCAGTAGGGGGGTTATAAAAGAGAACTATTACAAATGATTCGATTTTGATGACTATTTGCTCAAAACTGGAGTCGGTTGCTATAACGTCATAGTAGAGTCTTCCGTAATTTATGGTTTTGCGTATCAATACAACTAGTCCGCCTCCGCGATTGCCCATCTTGACCGTTTTTCTACAACTATTAATTATGTCATATCCCTCTACCTGGAATAGATGCAAAGGTGTATTCGCATGAAACCAGGATTCGGATATACTAAAGAGGACCGGGTGCTTTCTTAGTTTGAATTCTTTGAGTTTGGTGAACTTTTCAAGACATAGGGACCGTACATTCATATAATAAATTAACATTGTGCGACATACTTCCTTTGTACTGCCCTAGTGATTTTTCGTCCTGATCGAAGCGTGAGGTGCGCGAGGTTGTTTTAGAGCTCGATTATCGTTGAGTGGAAGTGCCTGTATGGCTGCACGTACGGGTCGTCACTGACGAAATCGGTGTCGTTTCGGATGGTATATTTGCAGTTGGCATCTCGCTTGTTGTTATCGTCTTCCATGGTGATGGTGCTTCCTTTCTGACGATGTGGAAGTGACCATCCACATAGTACGCATTCAGATTTTCCTTTCTGTTTCGCTCATAGCATTCTTTGCGAGCACTATATTCGAGCTCGAGCTCGCCAGGCGTAAGATCACGGCGGATATGGCTGTCGCGAGGTAGAACTTGCGCGAAAATGAGATTTCTGCGCAACATCGAGAAGATGTGAGCTGGAGCGTTTTTGTCTTTGAAACAGATTTTGATAGGACGGGATTTGCCAGGTTTTCTTATTCCATTTCGAAAGATTTTCTCTGTTGCATCAGGGGGAATCGATGCAGAGGTGCAGATGTTTAGAGCCATCTACTCGTCGCCAGCTTTTGTAGTGGATTCATCAACTCCTTCTGGAGCCTTGAGAACCACAACGTCCGTCTTCTTGCTCTCCTGCAGTTGCAATTCTTGAAGGGCACTGATGATGTCTTCTTGAGGGCAGGCAGTAGTTGCCTGCTCTCACTGCTCCTTAATTAACTTTTCGGTTAACTCAGTTAGCTGACTGATGGTTTGGGCCTGACTTGCAATCGTTATCGATAAGCGCTCAATTATGTGCTCCTGCATTTCGATTTTCGTCGCTTTTCGCGCGGCCGTCGATAGTAAATTTTCCTGCGTCTCTACCATGGTCACGAAAAAAAACGTCAGAGCAAATGGAGTCGACCGCTCGCGAACCGCACAACACAAACATAGATGACATGTAATGTCCATGCAATTTTGCGTGACCTCATGTAGGCTTAAGTTGTTTGTAGTGAACAGTGTACGTGCGTATGACACATTTCAAGGGAAGTGTAAGGCGGCGGACGGAAAACCAGCTAAAATTTTTATCGCCTACAATAGGCGCGTTAAAAAATCGAAAAGTTTGCATGTTTAAGAAAACGAAATAATCTTTGTGAGAGTGACTCACTACTGTTCTTGTTTTAAAAAATCTTTTAAGAAATCAATTTTGTTCACATTTCGCTTAGCATAACAAGTACCAATGCGATAAGAATGAGACCTAAGCTGTTTTAATTGTTTCCATTTCTTTAGTTGTTACGATTTTTTGATCTTTCGATCTTTGATGCTCTTGATCTTTCGATCTTTGATGCTCTACACATCTATGTGGGCGTAAGCACATCGGACTTTCAAATAAAAAGTGCAATAAAGTGTATAATATGGAGCACTTTGAGATGATTTTATTAATGATGAAATATGGAGTGATTTGCGCTTATCGAACTGGATTCTTTATTCGGTATGGCACTATTTCGTTTAATTTATCAACGTAATCAGAAGAAAGCATTCGAACGTACTCGTATTTCTTGCAGTGATCAAAATTGAATGTTATCATGGCGACTTTAGTAGATGGAGGAAGCTGTTGCTGCTCCATTTTCACACTATGGTGCGTATGCAACATTTCTCTAAACCCTAATTAAGAGACTGTTTACCGAGTTGATGCCCGAACCACGTTAATTACTATAACATTTTTTAGCGTTGTTCGCATGGCAAAATATCGCTGAATCGAGTGTGAAATCACCTATGTGTCACCTTCATTACATTCTTTTCGAGAACGCAAACAGTCGCTTTTTCATCACTGAGAACAATTCCTCGCCGTGCTTTTTTACAAATTATTTATAAAAATAGAACACTTTGAAAGCTAGAAGAGTGAAAAAACAATGTTCACTTTGAAGGTAGCAGTGTTCATTCTGATAGACAACATATTGCCTTCACTAACAAATTCGCCCTATCTTCAATACATGATGACTAAGCTGCTAAACACCATTTAGTAAATGTAGAACAAGAGATTCCTTGATGCGTACTCACCTCGGTTAGCATCACCGACACTTGCAACTGTCTATGTCAACTGTGTTCCTTTATTCATCCATATATTGCGTTATCTCGGAGTAAACCCTCTCCCTCCGTATTCCTTACCTCTCGCAAATAATTTCTGCCTATAAAAATGTAGAATTGTCAATCCGAATGGTTTCAGTGAGATTCATGTGCCATCCTTCATGAAGATTTTTTGACATTTATCTATTATTTGATTTGGCGCTAAAACATCGAACGGATGATTTTCCATTTCTTTTCTGTAAGTTTGTTGAACGATATTCAAAACTGTCAATTTTTCACCGTACGCGTAGAAATTTGTGCACTTTGAACGATGACTGCCTGTAAGAAAGAACGGGCGTTTCATGCTTTAAAAGTATTCTAAACATGTAAGAACAACGAATTGTTGCGCACATCTAATATCCACCCTAAATAGAGGTTGAATTTCGGGTGAAACTACTTCCTGAAAAATTTCGTAGCTTTCGTCTGATAAATATATCCTTGTTTTTCACCAATGTTTTTTAAGCGGAAGTTGGCGTTTGGTGTTGCATGCCTAATTCGGCGATTCCTAAATTTAGCGAAATAACAAGTTGTTTTCGTTGATTTATATTCCGCTTCTTGATTCGGAGTTTATCAACTTTAATTGTTACTAGATACTCAAGAATAAACTAAAATTCATAATTTTTTCCCACTAATTTTTTCCCATTCTCGAAGATCCATTTCTTAAATTTCCTTTTAAGTGCAATATATTTCGCCTACGGATTACCACGGTCGAATAACTGTTACGTATCGTTGGCGAGCTGCTATATGTGGTATTGCTTCATTTGTAGGGATCAAAGGGAGTTCCACTTGTAGCATTCATATTTATTGAGTTCTATTACCACCGTTATGTGCATTTCAACCTCGATTTTTGTGTGGTTAATTAGAAACGCCCTAGTTATGCTATAGTTTCATTGCTCACTCGATGATTGTGCATTGCTTCCACCGTTATATGACTTCTGTAAATTTTCATAACAAAGCGACTTAGGCGACAATATATGATGGCTGGCTGTACATGGTGCATTAAATGTAAGAGCATTTGACGAGTGGTCGAATCGCAAGACAAGTGGCTAAAGGGATTTCCACCTGAACAGTTATTGTATGAGATGAATGCACGATCACGAAAAGTGCATTATTTATTTTGAACTTACGAAATCATTTATTCTGCTCGATGCGATTATATCGTAGCGAACATTCATATCAATTGTTCTTGAGGAAGTAAAAATTATTTTATCGCTCGAGAAAAAAGAACTTCGAAAAGCGCGAAGAAATGGAACGCAACGAAAATACGAGATCATTTACATCTCTCGACGAAATCGTTCATATTTGCGCAATTGCATCACTAGTGATTTTCTTTTTCACTACTTTAAAGTATTGCAGACAATAAGAAAACGCGAGCCATGAAAATAAATGAAATTTTGCAAAACACATAAAATTGCAGAGAACATATAAACATAAAAAATATATAAAATTGCAGAGGAACAAAATACGTGAAATATAAACAATATACAAACGTATAAAAAGAAATTGCAGGGAAATACGTTCGTGATGAAATAAGTTGTTACACCATTAAAAATTAGCTGCAGCGATTTCGCACATTAAGCTTAATTGGAAAAGCTTTTTGAACGGATTTTTCAAATTCCAAGATAGATTGATTATTTCTTTGCAAAAGAAAACTTCGAAAATCATTTACGACAAAAAAATCATGTCGGGTTTCTTCTTATTTAATGATCCCATTACAGATTCAATCAACCTAGTTATTTAGGCGCTCAGATCGATGTCAATAAAATTTTCTTGGAGGATATATGATAGCGACTTCTTACTTGCATGTTTTATCCTAGTGATCTGATAGCTTTAAAACTGATTTAAATTTTTTCTGAGTTATTTTTTTCATTTTTGTAGGATGTTCTGTCGTATAAGATGTTATTTTAAGTGATGAAAGATTTATTTTGAGTAGTGAAAGTTTTTTATATGAATTCTTGAGGCAGCGGAAAAAAAAGTTGGCACAAACGGGATTCTTTCTTTGAAATGAAATTATTATCTTTGGAAGAAAATATGGAGGAATGAGGACTTTCAAGTACTTCATTCTAAGCCCTCTTCTATTGACTGTTTCCACTGCGTTTCAAAATGCAAAATTTCCGCTACGATTAATTTTCAACACTGATAGATCGCATGATGGAATACATTGGAGAAGTAAAGATTTTCATTAGAGAGTTGCATTGAACTTCTATACACTTTGCCTTAGCAAAAGCGCATTATCATATATCTGAGTGTACGTTTGTATAACTATGTAATTTTATTTGAGTCTTTCTTTTCGGTCGTTCGAACTCCTCACAAAGCAGAAAGTATACTTCGAAAAAATTCGGCATGAATACTTTATGAGAGATGCTAAATAATATTTCGGTACAATTCATGAACTTTTGGTAGAGTTATGAGTGTATATTTTGACTGGAAATACAGGTCACTGGAATTGGTCCTAAGTCCTGTTCAGCTGGACTCAAACAATGTATAGTATCTCAAACTTCACACGTTAAGAGAAGATCGTAGTAGACGTTTCTTCTGAAAAACAAAAAATCTGATGGAACGACAGCGAAAATTTCCGTGAAAATAAGCGCGAACAGACAATAGTTTCCTTGAAACGTCTCACATGACCACAATCGATTTGCATCCACATGATCACGGATCAAGCGGCTGTTTAGCTTAGCTAGGGATTCTTAATTGAGATTCAATGAACGAGTTGGAAGGTTGTAACAAGGACTGTGGAAAGCGTATATCAAGCCAGTCCTTCGAATGGTTTCCAACCATTTAGTCCCTTATGATCAACTGCTTTAGTCGCCGCTACTTACATCGTTTCGCACAGCAGTGTCAGGGCTTTCAAATGAACTGTAAAGAAATGCAAATCGTATCAGGTGACACCCATCTTTGCGCACCGTAAAACGTGATCGACTCACATTTTCAGCTCCACATTTCACACCTTTCCGCTTCGACACCTCTAATAATTTAAACGCATTGAAAATGATGATGTAATATGCTCATTACTGTATCGATGGATGCTTGTGAAGCGCCCAATAATCGATGCTTCTCGTGTTAAACATTGTAAAATTTATTTTGATCATTCGTTACTTCCAATTTGCTTCTCACTCAAATTAAACGTCATTTGCCTTATGGTGTTACTTGTTATTATTGCTTTTTTTATTTACGCAATTCTAAATTTACTTTCGAAACGAACGCTTGATTTCGTTCTTACATTCTCTCTGAGCCCTAATAATGTAAACCAAGTACTGTGTTCCCTTGATTATAAGACCTGTTTGTCGAACCGACCATTCTAGAATTGTTCCATGTACTCACTTAAACAATTCGGAATTAAGCCAAAAGGGTTGAAGTTATGAGCTTTGTAAACATAAATTTGGAAGAACACATGATAGCATCGAAATCGCGTGTCGTGAACTGTTACTTTGGTGTTCTGTAACGCAATTTAGAAAAGAACAAATAGGAATTTGCATCAAAGGTTAACGCAAAATGCGTTTATGCAATTCCTCACATCAGACCATTCGGCTGCACAATAATTCAGAATTACGAAGTCTGCCCAATAATCGATGGCTTCTACGAAACGAAAAACCCACTATGCATATATTCTGCCACATATTTGTCTCACAATCCGACGGTTCCCCAGACCGACTTAAAAAACGACTTGGGACATCAAGCACGTGCGAATTTTTGGTCATTCTCTAGTGTTCCATCGTTAGAGGATGTACCAGTTTGAAAAAAATGTTGCTAGCGGCCATTCTGATGCATAAAATCCCATCATGAAATTTGTGTCAAAAGTTCATTATGAAATATGTCATTATGAAATTTTCGATACTAATTTGTCAAAAAATGTATATTAACGCAATTGCTGTATTAAAACAAAATTCATTACGAAATACGAAAAAGTTTGTTGTATCGAATTTCATTAATGACAAATTTCATTGAATAAATTTGACATATCAAATGCACCAAACTTTTTCTTATTTCGTAATGAATTTTTTGATACGTCATTGTCAAAAAATTCCATAACGATACATTCCATAATAAATTTTTCGCAAATTTCTTAGTGGAATTTGTTGCACGAGAATGGTCGCTAGCAACATTGTTTCAAGCTGCTATAAAATGAAATTTCCATATTTCTATTCAAGAAATTGTGATACATTAGCTAATCTGACAAACGGTCAGTTGTTTTAGTGGCAGCTAGAGGAGGCTAATGAGAGATCCCATTTAATGGCAGCTCAAAAATGAGTTCGAACTGGCTTTAACGGCGGCTTATTCCGTGCATTGAACTTTCAGGAATAGAGGCTCTGAAACGTGATTGTTTTGGCGTTGAGTGTTGTTCATTTAATTAGCTGAAATTGTCCGTACTCATTAAATCCCCTTCATCAGGTTGCATGTGTGACATCTTTTGTGACTTTAGTTCCTGGTGTATCGTAAGAAATGAAAGATAATTGGATTCGTCTCGAGCTCGACGGGAGAGTGCTCTTTCCCAAATAAGAAGGAAGAGTCAACAACCAACTTAAGCAGAATATTTGCAGTGCTGAGAATGGAATGAAAATCAACAAATTAATTGTCGATCGCTTATAGGAACAAAAATTTGACAGCGGTCAAAGAACGCCGTGTGCTCTGGCACAATCTACGAATGGTAGTGTTGTTTTCATATTCAAATCACATTATTCCATCAGATCACTAACCAAACACCCTATCGCCCCATAAAAGTTAAATGAATTCGCTAGAGACTCCAAGTAAAAGTTATCTCAAAGGTTTTGTGCAATCAAAGTAGTAATCATGACCTAAAGCACTGAACGTTTCGTGACAGAAGCATACTGAATCGTCTCAGATTGATCTCTTTTTTAAATACGCTTCATCTGCGACTGCGTTCACCGAGTGTCTATTTGAGGCTTTCGGCGCGATATGTGATAGTGACGCGGTTCTGGCTCCGTAGTGTACCGTGTGTAATTTTGAAAAATTGTTTAAAACCCCCATTACGAGCAGCCACGAGGCTTACAACATTCTTCCTGCAAAGAAAACGCATTTTCATCCTAAAAATTTCCAGCTCGAGAGCCTATTTAATTGCGCGTTGCAGGGACCGCGTAGGTTTTATCATAGTATTCCTTCTCTGATGTGGATGCAAGCTGTGCGAAAAGCAGAACGACGGTCGTATCAAGGAATGTCGAATGCGGAAAATTTGGTTCGAGTGACTCAAATGGATTTGTTTTTGTGGGTGAAATTTCCGGGACTTTGAGAGAAATGGGAAAAAACCTTACTCTTGAACGTGAAGTTTCACTTGTTCCATACATGCAAATGAGGGTTTCGTATTTTCATGCTAAAAGAATGCAGACTATTCACCAGATGAACAATGATATTCCTTTCAGCAAAAAATGATACAGCCTCATGCCGTCTAATTTCTTCGACAGGCAATGAGAAGAGCATCCATCCACTTGATCGTTCGACCATATTTTTAAGACGGCTTAAAAGAACGCTTTGAAAATTCTAAATGGGATTTTGGAGGAGGGTTGTATTGAGAGAGAGAGAGCTTGTAATATACGATGAAGGGCTTACAAGTGCTCTCAGCGCGAAGCCATGGGCTTCATTGGATGGAGGCGGAGTCCTGCTCATGGAAGCGTTGCTGATGTGGTTCAGTAATATTTCAGCAATAAATACACATCTATGTTTGATTTCTCAGTGGTTTTATACTCCATGTACTGTACTTCTCCATACACCGTACCTAGCAGTTTTTAATTCTTTGTAGTACATCAATGTCGCCACCAAATCTCCCTTTCCAATTGCTTTTGCTTGCCACCAATTTTCGGAGATTTCCCTTGCTCAATTTCCGCCTACGATATTGCGTACACTGAGCGCACTGATAAGAAAATCTCTTAAATCTTTTTAAAACACTAATACATTGAAAATTCTAAGTGGAATTTTAGATTTTTTAAAGCATTCACATTTTAAAAAGATTTAGGGGATTTTAAACAAAGATTTTAAAACGGATTATCCGTGCTTTAATTGCGAACTCGCCTATATCTGACGCCACTTCCCATTCGTACCCTGGAGAATCTGTTCGATAGTCAGTGCTACCAAGAACATTCAAAAATATTTTTTTCTCACGTGAAAACTCGTTTCGTCCTACCCACAACATAATGGGTACTTGCAATAAATGTTATTAAATGTTTGATATAAAGCCGAAATTGGATTAGCATATCCATAAACATTCTGAACTGATATGAATAAAACAAATGGCAAATATCGTTTAATATCACACTAGTTTTAAGAGTGTGAAAAGTTCTTTCAAATTTTCAAAAGGAATTGTAAGTTTACATTTCAAATTACGTATTTTTTCCTAAGTCCGGTAGTGGTGTACATGTAGTCCTCGAGTTATGATGGAGATGCGTTACAATGACCCCAAGGTAACTTGAAATATCGTAAGTGGGAAACTGATCTAGCCTACCCGCAAGTCTCATAGAATGTTGATCAGTATGGAGTAGTATTGTATAATGGCATCTCACAAGGCGAGAGATGCGTACACCCAGACATCGTTCCGAATGTATCGTACCGCATACGATATTTCGTTTTGCTTTCCTCTCGAAAATTAAAATATTTTCATGATCAATCTTGCCGTATGAGTGTTTCAGCGAAAGTTCAGAATAACGTAACCCGAACTATTGTAATTCAGAGAGTACCTGTATTTGCAGTCGCCGAAGGTGACTAAAAAGTTTTCGAATACCACTGTAAATGCAGTAAGCTGTAGGTCACTTCAGTGAGCATTAGGTCACTTTGAGCATTTCATATAACGTTTCAGAAGTGTAAAGATATCCCTGAACAGACCATCATTAAAGAAAATGGCTCATTGGTAAGAGAAAGAGAGGAAGAAGGAGAGTATTTTTCATCTCAGAAGCCTAGAGTACATTTCGAAAGTCATGTCTTATTTCAGTGGAGTAAGTTTCAGTTGAGGAAGAACGATGAGTTTATGCAGTGACAAAAAGTACGCAACTAAAGGTAAGTAAAAATTATGCTCAAAAGTGCAAACAAAATCATTTGTGGAGGATACCATCTTTTACTTATCACCCCGTTCTAATACCGACGTACTCACCTCTTATCTTCGCTTCTTCAAATTACTAATTTAAAACCAACAACCTCACAGCGAAGCTGTTTCGTTTGCTGTTGGTGAAGGAACAACATTTTCCTCATTGCTTTATGCGATTCGATTAACACAACTAGGCAGCAAATTTTTTGTTTTGGAAAATTCGTCTCATGCGGTTCTGTTTGGAATATTCGATTATGCAAACGAAAACTCGAGACGACACAGTACAAAATGTATGGGCGTGAAACGAAAGATTACTCGGAATTGGAAAGCTGAAAATAAAAAGAAGAAAGAGAACAAAACTGGCACAAATATTATTGAAATATAACAAAGTTTGAAAGAAGAGCGACGAAAACAACGCAACCGAACAGAGCTAGCAACTTCAAGGAATACTAAGCAGGCAACCATTACCATAAAAGTAATGACTAATTGAGTTTTTTCGGTTCTCCTAACAGTTTCTTCACATGTTGCAGATAACAGTGACAGCTAATCAAACGTCTTGCGACATCGTTAGATGACAAATGTGGGCCCATGAGCAAAAGGCATGTGAAGGGCATGAGAGGGTGGGAGGGGAGGGGTTGATTAGGGCAGTGCGGGAGGAGGTAAGGGGGGACAGGTGGAGCATTCGCTGTGTAGGACATTTATTAGCCAGCTATATCTCATTTACTTTTCTTATCTCTGTTCCCTACCC
>JPKZ01003092.1:632291-663039 GCA_000803305.1 Toxocara canis | reverse complement strand
CCCACCCCCCCCCCCCCCCATCTCCCCATTCACACCCGATCTGCTTTGAAGTGTGGACATGAGAGCGCTTTAAAAACTTAACTACTCGGTGCATACGGTAGTCGTTACCTGCATTGAAGCGGTGTAAGGAGAGTAGGAGACAATAATCGTTCAGATCTCACCCATGTTATGAACCACATTCATATTCCATGTTCGAAGTGGAGCGCGGAGGAATCATCAGCCGCCTCACTTTGTTTCCTCAAAGAAAATTTGGCCATAACAAAGAAAGTTTTCAGAGTAACATCTTTTCGCTGAAGCTAACTAACATTGCGCGTTGGTTGCGCGTTCTAAATTTCACGTCCATACCTCGCGTTGTCCCCACTAAGCTGTCCGACAGTTCTAATAATGATATTTTATCGTTTTCTAACCTCTTTTAGAAAACTTTTTCAGGTTGTTAATCTCGTTTCCATATGCGACTTTTAGTTTCTGTTGATTCTCAATTAGCATATAAACCCAACACAACCAATAACTTCATGTGAAAACAAAATAATAATTGCACCTTGATAAGGCCGTTGATGAATGCATAGCGCTGAATGAATCTTCTGATCTACCTTGCGCTAGGTAGATCAACCGATCTGCTTTGAAGTGTGGACATGAGAGCGCTTTAAAAACTTAACTACTCGGTGCATACGGTAGTCGTTACCTGCATTGAAGCGGTGTAAGGAGAGTAGGAGACAATAATCGTTCAGATCTCACCCATGTTATGAACCACATTCATATTCCATGTTCGAAGTGGAGCGCGGAGGAATCATCAGCCGCCTCACTTTGTTTCCTCAAAGAAAATTTGGCCATAACAAAGAAAGTTTTCAGAGTAACATCTTTTCGCTGAAGCTAACTAACATTGCGCGTTGGTTGCGCGTTCTAAATTTCACGTCCATACCTCGCGTTGTCCCCACTAAGCTGTCCGACAGTTCTAATAATGATATTTTATCGTTTTCTAACCTCTTTTAGAAAACTTTTTCAGGTTGTTAATCTCGTTTCCATATGCGACTTTTAGTTTCTGTTGATTCTCAATTAGCATACAAAACCCAACGCAACCAATAACTTCATGTGAAAACAAAATAATAATTGCACCTTGATAAGGCCGTTGATGAATGCATAGCGCTGAATGAATCTTCTGATCTACCTTGCGCTAGGTAGATCAACAACTGTTCAAGAATGCAACTGCTCGTTTTACTCAGTTGCCGATACGTTGTGTGGCGAACCTCGAACGTGTAAAACTGGTACCCGGGTAGTCCATGGGTACTTTTTTTGCAGAGGACTAACTAAGTACTCTTTCAGCCGGCGTTATTCCACCTTTTTCACCGACACTCGAAAATCGTTCTGAAAAACGGAAGAAAGACCATCTCATTTATAATACGGTGCTTTCTGTTTATCAATTTGATCGAATTTTCGAAGACTATGAATCATTCTAATGAGATGGTTCACTGCTGTTCGCAGTAAATTAAGATCTCTTCTTTTAATGGTAGGTACGAAATTTCACAGTTTTGTCAACGTGCAACTGTTCACGTGCATCGCTAAAATCTTTTAATCCAGAGGTTCGCTGTGACATTTTTTGCGAGTTTTATTGGAATCGAAACGAGAAATTTGTGTTAAGACAGGCTAATGAGATACTCACGTCAATAACTAACTAACTAGCAGCACATAACTGTCGTCATTATAAAGTGAAAAAAAATGCGTTCAGTTGAAGTGTAAAGACTACTCGAACTCAATTGAATTTCACTTTTATTCACTGGTGCAGCAAATCGAGTTTTCGATTTCGCTTTTTCTTCTTGCACGTTCCATGAAAAGAAAATCTCTTTTAGAAAACGCATTTTCTGCTCAATTTTTCTTTTTTTTTGCAAGAAATGCATCGAGTGACCATTGTGCTACTTGTCGAAACGATTGTGATTTAGAGTGCAATTGAGTCAAAATGGTTTCGCGATTAACAGAAACACTTTAAGAGTTGTTTAGCGTACTTTGTAACTTTTATAATATAAAAAATTTTCATGATTTTATTCATGATAAACGATTCGGCAATTAGTGAGCAATCAACGCCTCCTTTATGTGCTTCATTAATTCGATCGCATTTCTGTGCTGACCGCTGATATGTTAAAGTCATTCCCTCGAGATCAGTGCCTCTTCCAGTTGCATCCATCCAACATCGCGCTGGGAATTCTTTAATTGTTGACTTAGTTAAGCATCGTTGAATGTAAGAAATTTGGCAGCATTGTTTACATAGACTGAAGCAAATACAATTAGCGTATCATAAGTAATCAAAAACCCATTGTCTCAGTTCTTGTCATTCCATCTTCAAAAACGAAACGTCCACAGAGCATTACCGCAAATTTTTATGCAACCAAATCGATTGCCACTCCCTCTTTCCCCCTATCCCCCCCTCCCCCACCTTATGCAAAAATGTATTCCATATTCCCTTTAATATTCAGTTCGAGTTTCCTCTCTTTTCTGCGCTTTCTTTTTCGATGATCTCAGATTGTGAATCACTGGCAATTGACCAAATTTTTGAACGTAACTCTCATTGTTTTATTTGTTAATCACGAAAGGCAAACGAACTATTGTTGCAGCATCGTACTGCGAATTAAATTAATAAAAGGGTTTTTACTGAATTAGCTGAATTTATGAGTTCGCGTTCTAAATATCGTTGTTTCAATAGGCAAAAAAATGCTCAGAAAAAGTAAGAGTAGGGACAATATCTGGAAGCATTCTATGAACCTCTTACGAGGAACTTCAGAAAAGCAGAGACTTTGTTGAATCGCTTGAGCACGTGAGACATGTGCCATACTGCCTATTGTGGCTAACTTTTTTTTTTTAAAAAAAAACCGTATTTAATTCGAAACTTCCACTTGTACAGTAGTGAGTGTTTATGGAAATGTGTTTGCTTAGTTTCAGCCAAAATATCGATTGAATAAGAAAACGTGTGAATTCTGATTTTAAAAACTCTTTGCCATCTGCTGATATCTCCACGAAATTTCTGTCATTGCTGACTGGCCGGCAGATTTCCCGACGATATTTGTGCGACGTGTTAGTGATGAGTGGACCAGAGAGAAGAGGGAAATGACCTAGTGGATTTGTATGTTAAGTAATAAAAGATAATTCCCATAATATTCATTGTTACTCTATACGCAGTCATATATGCGATATTCTGAGAATGTTGACTTAATATAGCCAAATTTTGAAGGGCAATTATTGTTTACCGTTGAAATGGCGGTTGTGCATTATACAACAGGCGCATATTCGGCCATAAAATGCTGTTTGCATTCGAAGGATAAGAGCCGTTTTGTCTGAATTTTTTTTTTCGTCCATTCAACAAATAATTGTTCAGTTTGGTGAAATCGTTTTTAAACACCTGAAACGTTGTAAACAATATTCATTGAGAGAGTTCCATTGATTATAACACAATATTGTATGGTTTTATCAGTTGTAAAGCTTAAGCCTCTGAAACAAAATTGAAATGTGCAGCAAAACTTTCTAAAATTTCGATGTTTATTGCAAATGCAAAAGCTGCAAGGAATTTTGTATGACGTAGCGATCTTTTTCCTCTCACATTCATATAGGCGTTCTCTGCTAAAGCGCTTGGGGTTCATTAGTGGCGCATTAATCAGTTATTGAAATATCGAATTCGTGATAATGTGCAACGTCTGGAGGTCTTTAGATGAACCATTTTTGCTAAGGCATTGTTTTATTACCGCGCACTTGATGCATGGTTTACGGTTTTATTAGTACAGCAACATCAGTTGAATGAATAATAAGAGAAGCTTAATGAGTTACGCGATTGCGATTACAGAGAACTACTTTAATGTGCAATATGTAATGCAGTTCTGTTCGTTTTGCGCTCACATAACGCTAAAGCAGTTCCTCAATATAAAAGAAACCTTTATAAAACGTACATAATATAAAACTTATATAAAACAAGGTGTCCTCTTGCAGCATTTTTCAGGAGTTTGCGCAGCTCGTTGTTCATTTACACTAGACGTCGTGTTCATTCCTTTGTTGCGTAGTACTCTAACTGCAAAATAGCCTCATGCTGTAGCTCGGGGTGTCGATTTCATTCTGTTAATACATCCCTTCGTTGAAGCACGGTTCAACTGGTAAATAAAGGCGACTAAAATTTACAGACGGTATTTCCGTGTGATTTGCCTTTTGATACGATGCTTAATGTCTTGGGTTCAAAAGCGCACTAGGAAACTAGCATGATATGTGCTTCTGGTTTAACTTGTCAGGTAGCTCAGTGAATGTTCAGAACTTAATGAAAAGTGCTGTGCACAAATATTTCTGCTCGGTCTGTGATTGTACGATTATCGTTGACGTACAAAGGGAAGCCGACATTGTTAGGCAAGTTCTTCACAAGATCAGTACTGCTATCCCCAGTGGAGCTCATGGAACTTGCGATATTTTATATTTTGCGTATCGAGATTTACGCGGAAAATTGAGATTGATTGCTCTTCTCAGATGCGCTTTCGCCGATTTATCTTTCATGCATCATAAATCCTACCTCAGAAATTTATGAATCCTCTCCACATTTCGTTTAGCAGTCCATGAATCTCACATAGGTCATACATGCCAAGTTGGCATGTTGCCAACTCTGCTATAACTTTGGTCATTCATCAGCTGAACTCTATAAGTGCGCATTAATACCATACATATGAATACGCACAGATATGGAAGTCGTATAATGATGTTTTCGCTATGGCAAAATCTGTGCAAAGGTAAAAACTGACACAGCACTGTAGTTTAGAGTTGAGTCGTCGTTACTACAATTTTGCAGAAGTTAGTTGCCCGTGTTCTGAAATATTTTTTTTTCATTGTGATAAAGAGCACTGAACTAGCCATAAAGCAGGTTCAGTTTACTTCCTAGCTCATAGCAGTTGTTGAAAACGCCGATTCATGAGCGCGTACTCATTCATTTACCTTAGATGTGGTTCACCTCTTAGTTGAATATTCTCCTCACCCTTACAACGGTTATGATCATTGAGCAAGTGCAACTCAATTAATGCTCTATTACGAATTCGTAGGCTGACCAAAATTTTCAAATGAAATAAATGCAAAATTTAGTTAAGTCAGCAAATTAGTCAATTTTTGGGCTGTGCCGACACGAAATATAAGATTCGTTTCGGCTAAAAACTTTTAATTTCGCTCTTGCACGAGTGACTTTAGTCGACACATTTAATGATTTAACTAAATGCAGCATTTTTGTGATTTTAACTTGCGTGGTCACAATTATATATGGTAGCCATTATTCCATCTATTGAAAAACTTTTGACATATCGAAGCGATAGTAAGTAAATCTTTATTGTATTCACCTTGCGATCACCTTGCGACCTGTCGTCGTCCCCTGTGAGAGCGCAGGTCCACCGAGTTCCATACACCTCTGCTCTGTGCGATCCTTTTCCAGCACTGACCGAACAGTTTCACTAGTGGCTCATCCCATCTTGTTTTTGGCCAACCCAGAGGCGTTTTTGTTTCTCTTGGTATCCACTTTGTGAGCCTATAGGTCCAGCGATTATCAGACATTCTTGCAACATGACCCGCCCAGCATCTTTTGCTCCTATACATCTCGGTTACCACGTCTTTTACTCCGGTCATGCGACGCAAGTCATCGTTCTTTATTCTGTCCTTCCGGGTGATACCGCACATTTGCCTTTCCATTGCCCTTTCCGTGATGGCGAATTTTTCTTCCGCAACTTTTGTGGTAGCCCATGTTTCGCAAGCATAGAGCATAGCCGGAAGAACTGTTGTGTTGAAGATGCTCGCTCTTAACTTCATTGGTAGCGTTCGACCCGTTAGGACTGATTTGTATCTTCCAAATGCAATCCAGCAATCCATCCTGCTCTTCTTCTTCGGTCCCATTCTCCGTCAGGACAATTATTTGATTCCATTTGGCGACCGAGGTATACGTAGTCTTTCACCAGCTCTAATTCTACGTCGTCTAGGCAGACTATGCCTTCTGTGCAGAAAGAATTCCGCATCCACTTCGCCTTTCCTGTATTCATTTCTAGACCAATCATCTTAGAGATGGTCGATAGCTGTTGCAAATCGCTTCGCAGATCTTTCGGATTTGTGGCTAACAAAACGCAATCGTCCACGAAAAGTAAATGCGATGATCACGACGTACAACGTACGGGCACTTTACAATGGCTCCGATTTCGCCCATACACGATCACTGTATCCGCTAGGATTCGTAACTCATTCGTTCATCATGAAACAGTTTGGCGCGGTTTGCCACTGGTGAGACTTTGTAAGCGCTAGCGAGCGAATTGAAAAGTCCATCGCTTTCGCTAATTTTCTTTGTTTTGAGCTTAGATAATAATGCATGGAAGATATCGTCATGATTGATAGCTGCTATAAAGTGGCCGTTTTCATTCCTCTCGGAAATTTCAGAATTATTTGTTTAAAAGTTTCAATTTGGATGCTTGTTTCTCTTGAATAGGCATTTTCAGTGGTGAGTTAGTTCGACTTAGAATGATAACGACCAGAGGTTAGAATGGCAAATGTCGACTACGAATTAAGCAGGATCCCTGAAAAATGATACTGCAGCGCAGTTTTCATTTCTTTTCTTTCGGATGGATGCTGTTGATAAGTAGCCTAAATGAGCGAACGACTCATAGCATCATTTCTTTTTCCTCTTCAGATGCAGCAACATCAAATGAGCAAATGAATAAATAGAATTTTTTTGTTTTCTCACAATATACCATTTTATGCTTACCGTTCACTTAGTGAATTCAGTGAGAGTTTACGGAATGGGCGATTAGCTAGAGTATAATTGAGGAATCACTATAGCGTCTGATAGTAAAGCATAGTTATTTCGCTAACAATAGCTCACCGAAATGCGCAAAGGATAGTGTCATTGTTGATCAGAAGCAGTTGAAGGGAGTGGTTGCTGATAGCTAAATCTGCCAACTATCGTATCAGTGTTCGTTGTTGCATTTGCTCGGAATTCTTCTCATGTTTTATACGAAGTGCTCCATCGGAGAATTTCATGTCGAGATGCTTGTACAGCATTGATAATAACTGCTTTGAACATACAGTAATACAGTTTTTCTTTATTTCCATCTATAAAACGAAATCAAAACACCATAACGCGAACGAATTTGCATAAAGTGCAAAAGTTGCATAAGTTACAACCAATTTGCATGGGCTATGACGAATCTGCATAAGAAAAACATTATCTTTAGTTGAGCTTCATTAACTTTTTTTTTTCAGCAACTACTGATTGTTACCTCTGAGAAAACTGTTCTCCTTCACACAACAAAACATTAGACCGAAAAGGGCTGCGTTAAGTCACAGATATAAGCGTAGCATTCTGGGATTTTACAGTGAATATTGGGGCTCAATAGTTTCTTTTGAATAGTGGCAGAAAGTCCTTGAACTTCGTGACCTCTACTCCTGCCTATACTTTTAATATGTAGTTCTCACTGCATAACTGCAAAAGTTGGGCGTCATTAGCACAAATGTCCAAAGTATAAGGCAAGATAAGTGATTTTGCCTTTAAAGACTGGACGTTTGGAGATTTAGAAAAAAACGAATGGAAGTGGTGGAAGGAGCCCGCAACAACCATATCAGCTCCAGTAACGCTATGGTTAGAATGAACGCCAGTAGCGAATATTTTAACTCGGCACTCAAAGTCACAGTCGTCAAATTATTGTGCTCGCCTAATTACTTCTTTGCTTGAGATGAAGTTAATGAAGTCTGGAATTTGCTTTCTTCAATTTTTTTTCTTTTTGTTCTCTTTTTCCATCGTTAGATGAAAGATGAGAAGTTAGAATCGATCTAATCATATACCCACCAAGACATATTCAGGATGAGATGGAAGGACGGAGAGGGGAAAGAGGGTTATGAGCGTTAATGAGCTTATGAGCCGAAAGAGGCTTATGCCATATGAGCACATGGTTTGCGAAACGTTTCGTCCAAATTTTCTTAACCTTCACATTTATTTTTCTAGTCAAAAGCTGAGTTTTATTTTGACAAGAGCTTTCCTTTACTCTATCGTCCGAATCTCATGGAACCGGTTGATCCAAGAAGCGGGACTACGAAAACGCATGTTGGCCAGCCCTCTGTTACGCATTCATACATTTTTTACGAGCCAAATTTTCCGAACACATCAGCAAATAAGCGCACTCATTGATCACCCACCCTCTTCCGCATAGTGGCCGATTCGACTTACCATCGCACATTATGATAACATGTTGTGCATTCGTAAATCATAAATGTTGTCAATTTGGCTAGGCGGTAATCTCAACTCCATAGACACCGAAACTTCAGTCATGCTGCCCACTTGAAGAGACTGCAAATTTGCATTCATTTTTCGGTCGGTTGTATTGCAGTCCCTAACAATCGCGACGGAAAAGGAGAACCTTTAATAAGTGTGTTATGCGAAATGTCAAAATCTGTGCATAGCAGGTTTCCCTAATTTCGATTGCTGAATTTCGAAGCTTATGCCTTCTGCTTGCAGTCAAAAGGTTAGTACTGTCTCTACGACCGCATAAGACGCTGTTTTCACTGAGGGAAAAGGATTCGTATTTATTGTGGATGATTCAAACGCCGAATGATCTTTCGTCTTCAAAGAAGTGACCATAAGTGGATTTTGCATTGTGCATTTAGCTTTTATGCACAAGCACTTTTGTCCATCCTTCACCTTTCAATAGTTCTCTTAACGTTTTCTTTCATTCATCTTTTTCTTATACACCTTTTTACGGTTCGCTCATTTGTGGAAGAGAAATTGCACCAGTAGGAATAATCAAAATCGTTTTCAGCAACATACAATCGCATACAATCATCAATGAACAAAGGGATGTATGAACATAATAGAATTGCACATCTCACTTGTAATCCATAGGTTTATTAATAACAACGAGAATGTTGTCATGCTTGTTATGAAAAATAAAAATTCAGGAAGACATTTGTTCGAGAGAGGAAATAAACTTTGCAATAACCGAAGAAGTGAGCGCCCATATGTGTCAACATCTAATAACAACAGATCCATTACACACCTATTCGGAGCACAAATTTCATCAGAGCGGTGAAAACATAGCTGAATTGCCCGATCATGATGCGTTTTTTCAAAGAAATATGTTGCAACTGATTTTGACATGAGGTGCCTCTAACTTCGATCTGCTGCTTAATTTCAAATGCACCAGTGATAGCATCCTCCGCTTACACGTTAATGGTACGTGATGTGTGCATTTTCTTTTAAATACTGCTCTACTTGTTGCTCCCAAGCCCTAGGGTTTCATTTCGCTCTATGAAGTCCTTATCCGATTAAGTGCTTTGTCGTTCACTGTCATTCAAAAAAAACATTTAAAGTCGAGTATGCACAATTTCAACAATGCCGAGCCTATGCGTGAATTTTAAGCCCTAGGCCGTCGTCACTTGTCGTTTTGGATATTCTAATTTGGTTCGACGTCCGCTTCACAATGAAAGTACTGATGCTAGCTTATGCTATGGCCCCGGCGAGAGCAAATTTAGCGAGAAAATATGTTTGTGTTTGTGCGCGCTAAACAGCAACGAATTCTCTCCGAATCAATTGCACAACGTTACCGATATGTACATGCTCTTAGTAAGTCAGATAGTGTTATATTGTGCCCCAATTTCATTCATTTATACGGCGACGTTACTGCATTGCTTTGGTAAAGCGCTTGATTTGACCTACTAATTGAAACAAGCGAGTATAACTTTAAAATAAAGTTGCCACCATTCGTCTGCACATTTGCGGCCTAAAATCGAATGAATATCGCCGCCTTCAGTTCGACTTCATACGATGTTTCGAAATTGCTAACGGTTAAAGTGATATCATTTAGTGGGGTTTTTTTGTATTCGACGTAATTACCACGAGCCGATAGCTTTCAGTCGTTTAGGCTGCTCTCAACCAAGAATTCATTTTATAACTTTTTTTTCATTTCGGGCTGTCAGAATATGAAATAAATTTCCTATTGATTTCATTTCAGCGCTTAGTGCTTTTACGTTCACAAGTCGCCTAAAGCATTTTAATCACGGCAAAACAAATCTATGAGTTTATGAGTGTTTGTGTTCAACTGATACCGCTTTCCGATCTTTGTGATTGCGTGTCTTATTCCTTCTTAATTACTTGCTTTTTACTTTCCAACCGTTCTTTATTTTGTTTGGCGAAATAAAGTTTTGACAACAGCACTCTTGAAGTGAATAAGCGGGTGGAGGAAAAGCGCCGGCCCATTTGTGACAATTTTCTTTTAGATGATTGGCGGACATGTCAAAGGCATCCTCAACATCTTAGCGCTCTGTTGCGTCAAGCTAAATCATGCCGCTTAATGAGCTAGCTAAGTTGCACTTTACACGGTCGGCGGTTTCTGCTCATGAAATGTGTTTGGAATACTATGTTTCTCCAAAATTCTCTATTTAATTCTTTATTGATTGCACCAATGATCAAGGAATTTTTGAATAATAGTCATAGTTTATTTTAGCAGAAAGTTGTTTTCTAATAGTTTTGCTCGTTTTGGTGATGAGGGAAATTTACTCTATCGTGGTGTTCGGTTTGTTCGTCCTAACAGTACTGCTCATAAAGACGTTCACTTGTTTTCCATCAATGTGCACTCATAATTGATGCTACATAGTGTTAACCTGGGAGTGGAATTGTGCTTGGGTAGTAATGTCAGAATTCCAAAAGTTTCTTTAAAAATTAAATGAATTTAGCTTCGAAAAAGTTTGAAGGAATCCAACCCATATTTTGCATATTAATGGTTGCATTCCTTATTTTAATGGTTGCATTTAGCGGCTGCTGTAGTTTGCCGTGAAAAACTTTGTACGGGCTATTATCAAATAATACAGTAGCACGCCTTACTTATTAAGTATATTTCTTGGCACGTTTTGGCAAAATTTTCATCAGTGGCAGTTTCCTTTACTTTTATAGTTAATCGTATAAAAGTAAAGGAAACTGTCACTGATGAAAATCTTGCCAAAACGTGCGAAGAAATATGCCTAATAAGTAAGGCGTGCTACTGTATTATATGATAACAGCCTGTATAAATATAAATATAAATATAAATATAAATATAAATATAAATATATGTATATGTATATATATATGTAATGTTTATGTGGGGTAGTAGGGCGCGGTGGAGCCTTCGCCTAATGCGCGAATAGACCAGGGTTGGACTGTTCCGCCAACGGATCACCAGCAGGCTGACCACCAGGCTATCCGAAATTGGTCACGACAATCATGGAAAGGAAGCGGCAATGCCCATCAGTCCTAAACATGGTCGTCAGCTGCATCGATGACGGGAATCGATGAAATTACACCTGCCTTTGTTGTATTAAAAATGCACCAAAAGTATTCGAGGCCATAGTTAAGTCTGACACTTCGGTAGGCTGGTAGGCAATTGTTAAAAGAACTAATTACCTTTGTTCAGTTAAAGGACAATATGAGGAGTAGGATGGGGAGGAGGGGATGGTGGCTAGTGGTGACCTAGCAATGGTAATATCGTCACAATTGCGTAGTGTGGTGATGAAACGATTCGTTGCCAAAATATCCCCTTATGGTCGGAGACCTCCAGTCGAAATTTTAGACTTTACCTTCTCAAAAACTTTCTCTTTTTAATCTTCTCAATCGTTTTAAAAAAATAATTCTGTGGAAAATCGTTCTTCTGATTCACCTTACAAAAGAATTAACCTCTTTTTATACAAGAACACTCGAAACTCTTCCTTCTTAATTACTTGCTTTTTACATTCCAACCGTTCTTTATTTTGTTTGGCGAAATAAAGTTTTGACAACAGCACTCTTGAAGTGAATAAGCGGGTGGAGGAAAAGCGCCGGCCCATTTGTGACAATTTTCTTTTAGATGATTGGCGGACATGTCAAAGGCATCCTCAACATCTTAGCGCTCTGTTGCGTCAAGCTAAATCATGCCGCTTAATGAGCTAGCTAAGTTGCACTTTACACGGTCGGCGGTTTCTGCTCATGAAATGTGTTTGGAATACTATGTTTCTCCAAAATTCTCTATTTAATTCTTTATTGATTGCACCAATGATCAAGGAATTTTTGAATAATAGTCATAGTTTATTTTAGCAGAAAGTTGTTTTCTAATAGTTTTGCTCGTTTTGGTGATGAGGGAAATTTACTCTATCGTGGTGTTCGGTTTGTTCGTCCTAACAGTACTGCTCATAAAGACGTTCACTTGTTTTCCATCAATGTGCACTCATAATTGATGCTACATAGTGTTAACCTGGGAGTGGAATTGTGCTTGGGTAGTAATGTCAGAATTCCAAAAGTTTCTTTAAAAATTAAATGAATTTAGCTTCGAAAAAGTTTGAAGGAATCCAACCCATATTTTGCATATGTACCTTATTTTAATGGTTGCATTTAGCGGCTGCTGTAGTTTGCCGTGAAAAACTTTGTACGGGCTATTATCAAATAATACAGTAGCACGCCTTACTTATTAAGTATATTTCTTGGCACGTTTTGGCAAAATTTTCATCAGTGGCAGTTTCCTTTACTTTTATAGTTAATCGTATAAAAGTAAAGGAAACTGTCACTGATGAAAATCTTGCCAAAACGTGCGAAGAAATATGCCTAATAAGTAAGGCGTGCTACTGTATTATATGATAACAGCCTGTATAAATATAAATATAAATATAAATATAAATATAAATATAAATATATGTATATGTATATATATATGTAATGTTTATGTGGGGTAGTAGGGCGCGGTGGAGCCTTCGCCTAATGCGCGAATAGACCAGGGTTGGACTGTTCCGCCAACGGATCACCAGCAGGCTGACCACCAGGCTATCCGAAATTGGTCACGACAATCATGGAAAGGAAGCGGCAATGCCCATCAGTCCTAAACATGGTCGTCAGCTGCATCGATGACGGGAATCGATGAAATTACACCTGCCTTTGTTGTATTAAAAATGCACCAAAAGTATTCGAGGCCATAGTTAAGTCTGACACTTCGGTAGGCTGGTAGGCAATTGTTAAAAGAACTAATTACCTTTGTTCAGTTAAAGGACAATATGAGGAGTAGGATGGGGAGGAGGGGATGGTGGCTAGTGGTGACCTAGCAATGGTAATATCGTCACAATTGCGTAGTGTGGTGATGAAACGATTCGTTGCCAAAATATCCCCTTATGGTCGGAGACCTCCAGTCGAAATTTTAGACTTTACCTTCTCAAAAACTTTCTCTTTTTAATCTTCTCAATCGTTTTAAAAAAATAATTCTGTGGAAAATCGTTCTTCTGATTCACCTTACAAAAGAATTAACCTCTTTTTATACAAGAACACTCGAAACTCATTAAACAACGCTGAAATCCCAACAAACGAGGTCGTTTTTTTTCTAAGTTTGACGTTACTACACACGCGAACAACAGTAGCATAATGAGAGTATAAAATGTGCTGAATGAACACATGCTAAGCAATGAATGCATGCTAAGGTTGTTAATGAATTCAAGACGACGTTTGCAATAGGTCAGTCCTCTAAGAACACATTGTTGCTGATTTCTGCGCTATAAATTGCTATATTAATAAGGAAAATTAAGAAAAGTAAAAGCCAAGTCATTTGGATGAACTCTAGATTTTCAAATGTTTTTTAAAGTTGAGAATAACGAAAACTTCCTCAGTCTCGAAAGACTGCTCATTAGATACTCAATGGGAAACTAGAAGTATCGCCATCTAAACGTATAGGTAAAATAAAGCAGAAATCACGGCAGTTCAGTTACGGGATTCTCAGAACGAGGTTTAGGGAGAATATAAAACATAATTATATTATGATGGATTCGTCATTTAAAAAATAACATTCGTTATTTTTAAAAAACATTCATTGTTTAAAAAATAACAATCTTGCCAACTATATCGTTACTCGAAATGACGCTGAGATTGCCATGTCGAATTTACCGGTAGGAGTAATCCAAATTTTTTCAAATAGCACACGACTTTTTCACCCCTTAAAAAATGTAGTACAGGCTTAAGAAGACTACCTTCTCACAAGTAATTAAGTCCTAGAGTTAACTTACGACGGAGGTACGTTTTTTTGTAAGCACCTAGATTGTTGCCCAATTCTGAGAGTCTTCTTTCGCCATTCTCATACTATTGTTGTTGCCCAGTTTCTGGTCGACTGCTTTGTTGAACATCGGATACTTCCTGAGATCGGACCGTTTAGTTGTTGCAAATGTATTCGAGAAGTCTTCAATCAACTGATAATGAATGCATCCAAAACAACAAATGAATATACCATTTTTTGATGGCACTCATAGCGCTTTATGCGTAGCAACTACAAAATCAACTGTTAAAACGCGAAACGTGTTGCTTGCATAAAATTTATATTGTGCTTGAACGCTTGAAAACGCAAAACATAAAATTTCAAAAATGCTTACATAAAATGCGAAACTGTGGCAGGTGATCACTGTTTAATTCAATATTTGTGTGTACGAATGAAAAGCATGACTCGAAATTCGATCGTTTATTGCAATATATGAAAGTTAAAACTTTAACCGCCCACATTGGATGTGGGTGGTTAAGGTTTTGTTTTCGTTATATGAAGTTACTATTACAAAAAGATGATGCAGACACTAGGCAGTCACGAAAATTCTAGGGTAGATAAGGGGATATGAAGACGATTGGGTAAAGGTTGCTGAGGAACGAGAAAGATAAAAAGTTGCACACAGTTCATGTCAGTCTGAGTAAAAAGTAAGCGCTCATTGACAAACGTAACCCTTCACAACGTTCTAATCTTTCAGTCACTGTTTCAGAGAGTCGAATGTCCATGATACCGGCAGCTTCTTATGTCTTCACGAGCAGTTCATTTTCGGCCACACAGTTTATGTGCTTGCTGTACGTCGTTCTCGGAAGTTTGGCAATTCTCTTCTCTTTGTTCGATGCGATCGTTTTTATCGTTTATCGAGAGTCTCGACGCCGTTATGTGCTTTTTATTGCGTTGGATTTTGCCGAAATTATTAATGGAATTTCATTTATTGTGTGCGGATATGGACGTGGCAGAGAACTGTACAATGGAATGTTCGATACGCCGATCACCTTTCATGATTGCTTCTTTTCGGTAGATTACCACGATAAATTAATAATTTACTGTTCTTGCTATAATGAATTTTCATTGTTTCTGAAAACGATATTCTGCTTTGTATAAATGAACCATTGAAATCATAGTAAGATGGAGTTTAGCCAAGCGTTGAAATAAGTTTGATGTGAGTTATGACAAGAGATACGCTTACATTAACTCAGCTTTCCCTTTACAAACCACCGATTTCGAAATGCGAAGGCTTTTGGTATGGAGGCATTTTTCATAGCTCTTTGACGGTGAAGAAAATTGTGCCTTCTTGAAACCCTTCAAAAAGTCAGGACTTCATAGCGCTTTCTAGAAGTTCAGTTGCTTCTTCGGAGTCCATTGAGAGCTGCACATGTTTTAACAAAGAATAATTGGTAGCAATGCACAACGCTGCATATTAATGTTTAATTAAAAAACGAAACGAACGCATGCTCACGATCATTTATTTTACAAGTTTTGTTTCCGGCAGTTAGATTTTACTTGAAAGGGGCTTTGAAAAGATAGATTGATGTGGTGGGAGCTTTCCGTTGCTGTCGTTATTGAAGGAGGACTGCTTCTCCACCAAACGTAACTGGTCCAGCATTGAAAAAGATGATGATAGACACCTCAAAGTAAAGGAGGGTCCTATATAGGCGCAAAAACCAATAGTGGATATGGCCTGAATGACAATGTACGCCTTCTGCATTTGTTTATTTACCACACCTATAGGTTCAATGGAAGGATAAAGTATTTACGAAACGAGCTATTCAGTGAGTGAGTATTAGGCTACCAGAATAGGAATTAAGATGTGATGAGTGAGCATTTATTGGAAGAGTGAATTTGCAGAAGAACTGGGTCATTCCTTTGATAATGGGTGGCGAGTTGCCGGCGCTTGTCACGGTTGTAATATCTGTAGAACGAATCATAGCAGTTGTACGCCCCAAAGCTTATGCGATCTATTGGAAACCAAAATTTAAATTGTTATTGGTGATCGGGGTTATTGCAGTAGAAGTGGTAAGCCGGTTTTGCTTATTTGTCTGCATGTATTTAGTTGTGGTCGCCAAAGCGAAATATTCTTTTTCTGAAAGAAATTCATCGTTTAGTTTAAGTTATTTCGGTTTCGGCTAAGGCAATTAAGGCGATAGGCGAATTATTCATATACACTTTTCACTAGTTTATGAACTGTGAAGCTGGAATTCATTTCGGTTTCATCGATCATTTGGAAAATACATCTTAAATGTTATGAGGTAAAGAAGTCCTACTTTATAAAGGTAAAGAATTCTAAGTTTTACTTTATTTGCGAGTAGACGATAATACCTGAGCGATGCTGCGATGAATAAGAATCGCCTTCAGCATGGAAATTTATTCAAGGTGGAGGGCAAGAATGGTTTAATATTCTGCATGGAAAGTTATTCGACGTGGAGTGCAAGAATTGTTTAGTACGAAACTCTGTAGCACCTAGTTGAGGAAATCATTTAGAAATCTAGGCTCAGCAAGGTTTGTTTTACAGCTGTCGATTATCCTTGCTCGATTATCAGCATTGAATAACGATGAGATGTCAAACACACGGCATTGTGCAATAATCACGTCGACAAGTTCTGTCTATTCTGTGACCCATTTCCTTTTTGTTATGCTCTCTTATGTACTTTCGTTTGCATCGCTCCTCATCGTATATGTCAGTATTTCGGTAAGATTTTTTCGGATAACTTAACTGTTAACTACAGGTGACATGCACGACAGGATTCCCCGTCGATCGGGCAAAGTAGTTAATTAAGCAATCGTTTTTTTTCTATCATGTAAGCGGCGGACCATTAATGCATCCATCTTTTCACCAAACCGACCAGTTAAATAAATCTTTGGTCAAAAAATTCTGCTTTATGCATTTGGACTAAGTTGGAATCGCAAAGCGCGTTAAAACGGTAACGCATCCGTGCCCATGTTGGCGCTTGGGACTTGTCTCCGTCAGTTTTTCGCTAGTTTCAGCCCTAGAATTACTTATGGTACGCTTACGAAAGTTTTCACTTTGCATTTTGCAGTCGGTGCGGTTTCATCTGTACCGTTTCCATGCTAGTTCGACGAAGTAGACAAATTGTAGACGAATATTTATCAGAGGCATTCAAGGCTACTGGCGATATGTTAAAAGCTTGCTCGTCGCTCATCTTCCGCACCCAATTTCAAAACAGTTGATGGACAACGAGAAAATTAACGGCGCATGATAATGCTAAAAAAATTTTGCATTCCACCGGAGCATCTAGTTCTAGTATGAACTTTGCTCACTTATAGGCATTTTGTAGAACTAAACGATATGATCGGTGGAGTTTCTGCAGTTGTCATTCTTGGTAGCCTCCTCACATTCTTGTTGAGGCAGCACGTGATTGCATGAAAGAACGTATCGTGCAGCTCATTGATTGCCTGACCGTTGAACATGACATTTGCACCGCTTTCCCTGAATAGACATATTGTGGCCGAATGTTCATATTATTCGTTAAAGTTGCCAAGAAATCTTATACGCTTTTACGATCATTATTGACGATTCAGTGCAACAATCAATCATCACAAATTTTACTGAAATTACAATAAATAAATACTCAAAGACATTTAGGACTTTTTCGCGTCGATTATAAATATAAATAACTTTATTAAAATAAATATTTGCCATTATAATTGATGTTTTCGTTCATTTTATACCATTCGTAACTTTCACTGAAATGCGTTAAACAACTGGATGGTCTTTAGCATATTATCGGTTGATGTGTAAAGTTTAGCAGTGTGGATGCATTATAACGCATGACTGTTTGCTTGTAGACACTATCCTTTTCTTAAGTGAACGGATGACTCAAAAGAATTTCCTATACTCCAGGCTATACTTCTTAAAACCTGCATTTTTTTTCCTGAGGTACGATGCAAAAAAGCTCTGCAGTTTCTCCTGGTTCGCATCTTGATCTTACGATTGTACAAGCTAAATGCTTTCGTGATCGAACAAAATAGCTTCTGCGATTGAATGCGATCTATTTTACGATCAACTTTAGAAAATACGACCACTTCGGTTCATTTATGCTCGAGACGGCAATGACCGCAAAAAACGAAACAGAACGCAGCCAAATTTGCATTTGAGGCAATTGATATATGCGCTGTCATTACCTCTCTCGTGTTTCTGGAAGTATTAAGTAGTGGATGTGGTACCTTAAAACTGCGCTAACGTATAATTTAGGATCATTCGAAAGGAAAAGAATGGATGAGAGGAGGAAGGGCAAAAGGACCTCAGTTGAAATTGCTTCTTTGTTTAACGGGAGCAGCCATTATACTTGTTGCAATGCCGAGCGTTGTCATGATCGGTATCCGACTGAATCTGTTCAAAATGAACGATGTCGGAACGGCGATTACTTATTCGGGACCAGGGTTAGTCTCAATTACATTCCATTGTATATTTTATTCAGTTCGATTTATTACTTATATTTTATACGTCAACGAAAATGCTTATATACCGTGCGAAATTCTACTTTGCTAATTATGTGCTCAAAGCCTTATCCCATTCCGCTTACCATAGCAAATGCCTGTGCCTAAACAAATAAATGTCGCTGCTCAGGCTGCAGAAGAAAGAACTCAACATCACAATTTAAAATGAGCTTGCCAAAGCTAATATGGCAGCCTTCAAGAACGAAGAAGGGATTCGTTCATTTTATACCATTCGTAACTTTCACTGAAATGCGTTAAACAACTGGATGGTCTTTAGCATATTATCGGTTGATGTGTAAAGTTTAGCAGTGTGGATGCATTATAACGCATGACTGTTTGCTTGTAGACACTATCCTTTTCTTAAATGAACGGATGACTCAAAAGAATTTCCTATACTCCAGGATATACTTCTTAAAACCTGCATTTTTTTCCTGAGGTACGATGCAAAAATGCTCTGCAGTTTCTCCTGGTTCGCATCTTGATCTTACGATTGTACAAGCTAAATGCTTTCGTGATCGAACAAAATAGCTTCTGCGATTGAATGCGATCTATTTTACGATCAACTTTAGAAAATACGACCACTTCGGTTCATTTATGCTCGAGACGGCAATGACCGCAAAAAACGAAACAGAACGCAGCCAAATTTGCATTTGAGGCAATTGATATATGCGCTGTCATTACCTCTCTCGTGTTTCTGGAAGTATTAAGTAGTGGATGTGGTACCTTAAAACTGCGCTAACGTATAATTTAGGATCATTCGAAAGGAAAAGAATGGATGAGAGGAGGAAGGGCAAAAGGACCTCAGTTGAAATTGCTTCTTTGTTTAACGGGAGCAGCCATTATACTTGTTGCAATGCCGAGCGTTGTCATGATCGGTATCCGACTGAATCTGTTCAAAATGAACGATGTCGGAACGGCGATTACTTATTCGGGACCAGGGTTAGTCTCAATTACATTCCATTGTATATTTTATTCAGTTCGATTTATTACTTATATTTTATACGTCAACGAAAATGCTTATATACCGTGCGAAATTCTACTTTGCTAATTATGTGCTCAAAGCCTTATCCCATTCCGCTTACCATAGCAAATGCCTGTGCCTAAACAAATAAATGTCGCTGCTCAGGCTGCAGAAGAAAGAACTCAACATCACAATTTAAAATGAGCTTGCCAAAGCTAATATGGCAGCCTTCAAGAACGAAGAAGGGACAGTTGGGCGCTTTAAAAATAAGCGCTTCCGATTTTGCCGCCCCCGTTCATCCACAACTCATTACTGTTGCATATAAAATAGAGTTACGTGAAAGCGCTAGCTTCTTCTTAAAGGGGATCACCACGCCCTCTCCTTTCCCCCCCCCCCCCCCCCCCCCCTCCTTTCCTCTCTTAGTTCATAACGCTCACATTAAGCTGGCTAAGACTTTCGAGAGTGGCTTGAAAAAGAAGAGGTCAAAATTTCACTGAGCAACGAGAGTATAGAACTGAAGAACGATAAAGTTCAACGAAATGATGACCGTATGAGAGGACACGGAACCCAAATGTCTTATTTTCCATGCTCTGGTTAATATATTTGTCATTGCCTTTTATGGCACCACCCTTCTGTCATTTTTTTTCGGTTAGACGCCTTCAGGCGCTAATGTGTGTGGTTACCTGACGATATGTGCAACTAATTTCAGGTGTCTCGCAATCGCGACGACGATAATCAACTTCGCCTTTCGACCTGAGTATCGAACACAGCTGATCCAGTTGTTCCGCCCTCGATATAAGCCCGACAACCAGGCTGTATTCTCAGCGAGGGCAGCTGTCGCCAGCAACGCCACCACCCCAAAAAATGACTGCGCCCTTTCCTCATTCCCAGATGCCATACGACACACTCTCCCGAAGAGGACCGCCTAGAAAATATTCTAACACGTTATTTGATGTCAAACGTTTCACCTCAAAACATATTTTGAGAGATTATTGGACAACTAAAGAGCAAGCGACCGCAGTCTTATGTTACCCTGTATAATTCACTAACTAAATTAGGCTTGTCCAAAAGGAATGTTTCATTCTGAGCAACCAAAGTCCTCGTAGTAATTTGCTTGGAGTGACCTCAACAAACAGCAGCTACTTGTCTGCATGGCAACCTTCTTCTGACGAGCCTTAAGATACTTACACATCGTTCAAAACTTTCTCGGGTTGCACTTCTCTTAAATATCTGCATGGGATAAAATAAAAATACTCTCAGTAGGCCTTGAGGAAAATCATAGGGAAAGCAAAAACTGCGAAATTTTCCACCATTCATCAGATCTCATACAGTAAACTGCGAAATTTTCCACCATTCATCATATGTAAGCACGCATTCTATAAGGACGCATCTTCCCTAACTTCATCACATCAATTAAGCGTATTGTTTCCTCTTCCATAACTTCAATGTTCATGTGTCGCACAAAGTCTCACGTTGCTCCAATACGCTTTATGCAGTTCTGTAAATGAATTCATCTGCTAGCATCTACGACTCTGAGACAGATTAATTTGCTAATATCCTTTAGATTAATTTTAGTGAACTGCAATAATAATGTATGCATATCCACCAAACGTACGGTGTCGAGAGAATGCAATCACCCAGATTTCATGTGAAGTACTTCCCGCAACGATCGAAATTTTCTGGTAAACAGAAGTTGCTTCATTTCCACACAAGTTCTTGCGACTTTTATAAAATGTGTCGTTGTGCCGTGCGAAGTTAGCAAGGGATGGAAGTGAGCAAAATTATAGCTTAACATTCCACATTGGAGTTTAATCTTTATACGAACGGGTATGCCCTAATACCGTGCCGTATTTATGCAGCATTTATGCTATAGATATTACTTTTTTAAACGGCGCGATCTCTCTTGCTCTCCATACTTCGCTTTCTTCTGAATTTACAGTTATTTTCATGCATAAATGTTCGAGTTTTCGTAAACTGCGAAATTTTCCACCATTCATCAGATCTCATACAGTAAACTGCGAAATTTTCCACCATTCATCAGATCTCATACAGTAAACTGCGAAATTTTCCACCATTCATCATATGTAAGCACGCATTCTATAAGGACGCATCTTCCCTAACTTCATCACATCAATTAAGCGTATTGTTTCCTCTTCCATAACTTCAATGTTCATGTGTCGCACAAAGTCTCACGTTGCTCCAATACGCTTTATGCAGTTCTGTAAATGAATTCATCTGCTAGCATCTACGACTCTGAGACAGATTAATTTGCTAATATCCTTTAGATTAATTTTAGTGAACTGCAATAATAATGTATGCATATCCACCAAACGTACGGTGTCGAGAGAATGCAATCACCCAGATTTCATGTGAAGTACTTCCCGCAACGATCGAAATTTTCTGGTAAACAGAAGTTGCTTCATTTCCACACAAGTTCTTGCGACTTTTATAAAATGTGTCGTTGTGCCGTGCGAAGTTAGCAAGGGATGGAAGTGAGCAAAATTATAGCTTAACATTCCACATTGGAGTTTAATCTTTATACGAACGGGTATGCCCTAATACCGTGCCGTATTTATGCAGCATTTATGCTATAGATATTACTTTTTTAAACGGCGCGATCTCTCTTGCTCTCCATACTTCGCTTTCTTCTGAATTTACAGTTATTTTCATGCATAAATGTTCGAGTTTTTGGGGGTTTTTCTTTGCGCATTTTACATATGCTCCGATGATTCGTTTTATTGAGCGCAAAAACACTCTACGCAAACTGTCAATAAATCTGCACGAACAAAAGCGCTAACGAAATGACTCTTGGGGAATTATGGTTAAAGCGTAGTTTAATTAGGTACAACTGCTCGCCATTTATTAACGCTACTGTAAACAAAACATAACTGCATATAGATAACAAAAAAAATCACCTTATCTTCTCTCTTGCATGATGGGTTTTGTTCTCAACAAAAACTCAAATTTCCGCATTTCTCCCGTCAATTTCTCCAATTTTTTAAGCATTTCCTCCTCAGTTTTCCATGCCCGCTGCGAATGGATCGCCATTTTGGGCTTTGCGCAGAAAGTTCCGCGCATACTGTAAAAACGCTTCATTTAAAAAACGATTTACAAATGCTAACTTCTACGCTCCCCATTTGAATGTTCTAAAGACGTCAGAATCGATGAAACTTTTGATATTGTGATTTTTCAGCAGAATTATTTTCTACTCTTCGATATGTTTGCTCACAATGTCTGCAGTTTTTTCTGCATGTTTTCTTAACGCTTGCAGACCTTTTCTAAAAAATGGCAAAATTTTCGAGCCATCCTTCCATCAGCCGGATGCGGATATGCAAAAAAAGAATGCCATCGACTATTTCGACGTTACATGTACGTGGGTAAATTCGGCCAACAAACAGTGAGAAATGCTTTATGAAGTTACACCTAGTAGGATTTTTAAAAAACCCTGTACGCTAAAAGGCATTTCAAACATATGTGAAATATGCAGATAACAAAGTCGTGCGATAAAATTCAACAATTTGATGCACGGGCCATTAGAAAGGTGGTTTATAAACCAAAACTAACCATAAGAACTTTACACGAATGAAGCAGATTCAGCTGTAGTCAGTGAAATAAAAATAGGAGACAAACAGTGAACAAAAGGCGCATAAAAGCTAAACCTTGAAGTTTGTCTTGCAAAGTGTACTGACAGTGATAGCAATTAAGACGACAGCTGCCAAAGGCAGACAGAAGGCAGAGGAAACAAATGCAAAACTCCTTTTCTTCCCTCTCCGCTACCGTACTTCAAGGTTCGCCATGAGTGCGAATACTCCTTGTTCTCGAAACCGATAGCAAATCACGACTAAGGTCTGGCATGATTTTTCTATACCAAAACCTCCATCTCAGACAAATCCTAACCCCATGCGCGAAGATGGGAATTAAAACAGTTCGGTCTCTCTCCCTCCCACCACCTCCCTCTCCCTTCGCATCCAAACAAGAATCAAAAATGCGATCGAAAAATTCCTCGTATATAGTATGCCGATAAAAATTAGCTTACCGTATCTTCCGCAGGATGGATTTTGTCTTCAACAAAAACATGAACTACCATGAACTCATCGCACTTAGTTAAGCAGTTCTTTGGCTACCAAAGATGAATTATTTTCGAGCGGTACAAATATTTTGACAGTTAAACTCGTTTTCTTCAACAAAAAAAACACAATTCTCTCTAAGCATTTTAGAGGTGTCTTCACATCCTTAAAGCAAGAATAGCTTACCCGTACGTTATATGCAAACTAAAAACCCCAATCATAACCATCGCCATATTTGAACAGACGCCCCTCATAAACATCGGCCTCTTAACAACAACGCAGATATTTGTATAATAATTCGCGTATATTCCATCTAAAAGTGCAACGCAAAAATGTTCTATAAAAAGGCACGATCCCTCTTTCTGGCAACGGATACTCTTCCCCTGGTGAAAGTTTCGAAAAAAAGAAACATTCAAAACAAAGCCAGATCGATCAATGATTTAACGAAACTGCGCATTGTAGTTAAAGCTCAATCGTTCTTCTTTTGCGGACAAATTCAACAAAGAAAAGTTTAGCAATGCTGCCCACAACAGTCACACAAACATTTTTGTCTCACAAAGGCCATTTAAAAAAAATAAAAAGCATGTTCGTTATTACGCCCGACAGTCGGCAAATACCGCAACATGTTTCGAATGTATATTTCTCGTTTGTTGATTGCCACTAGCAATAAGCATAAATCTTTTCTGTAAAAACTTTAATCATCCATAAAATTTCCAATAAATTTTTTTCAGGTGGAAAACCCGAGTTCCCTCATGACTGCTGAGCTTGTTGAAATACTTGTGATCTACTTGTCTGGCTAGTTTGCGGAGATGAAACGCTAGAGTTAGATAGCTGAGTTGTTTGTACGTTCACAACCTGTGCACCCATTCCGCTACCAATCGTGCTTGTCGACATCTTCACGCGATGCACCATTGCCTGACCTCAAAATGTATGACAGATAATTTCAGAACATATCCTTTTTTAGTGCTTAACACCTCTAAAACAAAACACTCTTTTCAGCTGCCTCAAGCATTGCTCTATGCTGGTTTCTCAAACACAGCTTTAAGAGACTGATTAATTAAAAAGTGTTTTTTATATCTTCCAAACAAAACTTGGCTTCGGTTTTCTTGTAAAGGCCTAAGATACTCGAGGACAATCAAGCAAATCAGTTCTTTGCTCTATGAGAACTGTATTTATGAGAACTACCTTTATGAGGACGATTTATAAGAACAGTAGTTCAGCGTCAGCTCAGCAATTCCCCTAAAAGCTTCCATACACCATTTTGCAACAGAGCTCATTTACGGTTTCAGAAACCGATATTATACGCGAAATTTTTTCCTATAATAACGTTCTCCACGCGTTAAAAAAAAGTTCTATGTAGTCTGCCTTGAATTGTATTTATTGTATGGAAAAAAGCAACCTTATGTTCAAAGAGAGAAGCAAGAGTGCATGTGGAAATACTGAAAAACAAATACGACATAAGAACGAGTAATTGTGCGCTTCATAAAAAATATGAAAAAATTCTTCTGCCTTCGAATTTTCAGCACTTCGGAGATGCTCACTAGCTGATTGTGTAGCGCAACCAATTTCAGAACGATCCTAAGCAACCTACTGTAATTGGCAATTCAGTTCGTGATTCCTTATTGGATTTCTTCAACAAGCATGATATTAATCTGTCGCGAAAAAAAAACGAAATAATAAGTTCAGCTCGATTCGATTCTCATAGTTCCATATTCTCATTCAATAAGTTCATTTATCCTAGAAGACGTATCAATCTGAAAAGATTACTTGAAAATTATCTACTTTCGCCATAAAAAATCAATCACCAACCGAGATCGGAATCCTTTAGTCTTATATTCAATAACCAGTTAGTGCCCATACGACAAGACAAACAGCATAGAACAGTGTTACCGATGAATCCCCACTGCGTTTCATTTCTCATTCTTTTCATCATCATTTCAATCAAAGATATAAGATATTGCAGAAGTCAATTATTGTTGTTTCGACAAAAGGATGCGACCGCGTGGTTATTTGCAATTTATCACGTGAATGTCGGCTGCAAAAAACCTATTTTCGATACGAAAGCGTGCCTGTTTGCCAATATGCAAGTAAAGTCGCACTACTACGTCTCGTAAATAAGAACAATTATAATAAATGTGAGCTTGAGAAAGTGTGAAATCTTGTACGTAAGATTAAATAAAGTAAAGCATTAATGATACAGGAGCCGAAAAAAATAATGAAATTAGAAAACTTACTGTGTTGGTACTGACTCCGACCCACAACCGAGAGATTCCCCGCCGAGACGACCCTCTGTGGCATTTTCGACTGCACGCTGTGCGTGCCACGCTGTTCGGTCTGTGAAATAGTTTAGCGATTTTTAAGGCAGCAATGCCGGTTTTCAACCAATAAACCTTTGGACATTAAAAAGCAAATTATAGAGAAGAATAAATTTTAGTAGCTAAGCCACCACTGATCCAATTCTTACAAATACTTACATGGCCTTGAAATATCATTTGCCGAGGAAGCCTCCAAACGCGGACCGCAGTTTTCTTCATCGTATCTCGTTTGTTTTGGATGCAAGATACCAAGTCCTCGAAAATTTCCATACGGTCCGTAAGTGAAAAAAATAAAACATTACAATTAGCAAAGCACCTGTTGGGAGCCATCGACCATTCCACCGTAAGAAACCCGTGATTCAACCATACTGTTAGTTCGAGAACCGCCTGATATAGTACCCACTGTACGCACCTGTATGTTTGTTGTTGTTGGCTGATTAGTGGTAGCAACAGATGATGCCTGAAATACGAAAGTACCTTAGGCCCTATTGTATCGCCTTCAATTAAAAACTTAGAGGTTCCCGAAGCGAACTGACTGGTCTTCCGCAACGGACATGTAATTAAGACGGGTGGGAGCTATGAAGAAAGAAATATGTTATTTCCATAACTAACCGCTGGACTTAGAGGAATACTCCTTTAAGATAGAACACAAATATGCAGCATTACTTTTAAGAATTAAAGCAAAGTCTGTACCGCTTCACTAGCGCAGAGTTCGCTGCAATCTCCACTGACGAGTCGGCTACTGAATTATCAATGAGCCTTGGGAATTCAGCCAAAAACTGATCAGTGGAAACGAAATATTACAGAACATTGTCAATAACTCCCAAGAGAACAATAATCAAGGCTTTTATGAAGTTTCTGAATAGAAATTCACGAAATACACAAAGACACTTGCGGAAAAAAATAAAGCAGTGCACATAAATGACGCAAATATTTTTGCATGACAGTCGTTTGTCGAACGTTTGCATAGAATGGGTTAACAACAGGCAAGCAAGGATAACATAAACTTTTGCTATCTTTTCTCTTTCATCAGCTAGGTGAGTCCAGTACGGAAAGAAATTGGAAAATTGAACTATTCCAGATATCATTTATCACCTTCCACATGACCTTCCCTCCCTTCCTCTCTCTTTTTAACAGGTAATAAACTACTCCACAAAACGACGTTCATTTGTTCTTAAATAGTACGTAAACAATTATGTAAAAAATAATTTCTATGGTAAGTAACGCAAAACGCGCCTATATCTACCTTAGGTTATTGTGCGACTAGCTAGCTCCACTGGCTAAGACCAGCAATTTCAAGAAAAAAAAATCCGAAAGCTGATTTTTTTTAAACCAGCAGAAAAAAAATCCAAAAAACCAGCAAAAAATGTTTTATCAGCATGAATAGTTTCTACCATCGATAAATACTGTCACCAAAAAACAAATATAATCATTGCCTGCTGATGATACTGATGCCCTGCAGCTGTGGGTGGCGGTGCAGTTTGTAGAGGCTGTGTGGAGACACGCATACCGGGTGGAGGTGCACTAGCTGCGTGAGCTGATGACATCGTTACACCCATTTGACTCGAATACATTAACGGCTTGCCCGCCATTCCACTATTCTGTAACGAAAGATACCCCTTTTGTTATGTGAAGCAAATGTGAATAACAATTCCAGCCGTTTAAATAAACAGTGGTACTTATTTAATGAAAAATTATGTCACCCATTTGGTTAGGTGGCCGATCATCCGCGTCAGTTAGCGCAATATGACTAATTATAGTAGCACGACATGCCCTCATTGGTCATGTTTCTGGTCCAAAAGCGCTTTCAGCAGGCTCAATTCGTTTCGTACAGTCCGCTAAGACAAACAGATTAGCATTTAGCATTTCGAGCGCTATGATTTAAAGCGCCTTCGACAAATCTGCACTTGACTGATGATGGTTAGCAGTGAGGTCAGTGTGTTCGCTCAGCTATACACATAAAACTCAGAAATAGTAAAAATTTAATGAGTCGCCGAATTTCTTTTTCAAGTTTTTCTCCCTACCGAAGCAAACTGTTCGTTTAAAATACAACCTTCTTAACATGCTATGTAATAACAATGAATAGAACATATACAATGAGCAATTAAAACGAGAAAGCAAAAATGGCAAAATGGTTTTCGGCAAAGAAAATAAAATAAAAGGAAGGACAAAAAATCATCCATTGATGGGGTTAAGGTTGAACGCTCGATTCCTATCGGACTATTAGATGTGGATAAAAACGAAAAAGAAAGAAACACCGACATGTGAAGAATCAATCGATGTCGACGAACTATGCAAATGAGTTGTCGAAGAATTCGAAACTGCTGATGGAGAAACTGGCACCAGATTTGGAGTCATGTTCTGACTGCCTGCAAACGTTTATCAACATTTATGCCAGTTCTGTTAACCATCAAAGCATTTCCATATTGTCAAACAAAGCTTATGCATAAACGGGGTTGCACAGGAATTTCTGTTCCATTTCTGGAATCACGTTTTCGACGCTCCGCTCCCAGCTCCAGTTTTGAGATCGAAGATAAATGCATTAAGTAATGCTGAAATCGAGTTTCTTCCTATCGAATTAATGCCAGCATAGATAACATCTAACTAACATGCGCGACAATTTTTGGGCAATCATACACTGAACAAATCGCTGGTTTACGAACAAGAACGAAACGAGAACAACGCTCGACAATAAAGGTCTTCAGTTATTCTCTCTCTTCTATGCTATCAACCAGTCGATATCGCATTTTATAATTCACTAAAAAAGAGCTTATATAAAAGCTAAACGAAGACAAGAAACAGATCGAAGATAAACGAGGAAAGATTATTACGGGTTTATTCTCACGAATTTTGATTTAAACTTTTTGATTCAAAATCACGCGATCCAACTGAATCGATCAATTTTGGCATAATCGGAATATGAAAGGGACTGAAAATTATTCACATGCATACACTTTTTATGCGATCAGATGACTTGAGAAGGGGATAGACGGATTTAAAAAATGTATTAAATCCCGCTCGCAAACTCTCAACATCGTTTGAATCAGCATACAGACATCATCCATATGAAGTGTTCAGAACGATGTCGGCTGAAAGACATAAAACAGCCGCGCATTTATTATATAACTCAGCCCAATAAGAAAAAAGAAAGGCCTCTAAATGATAAAACTATAGAAATATGTGTTAATAAAAACGGAAACCTGTTGAAGCGACACGCTGATGGGCTTGCTGGACGTGGTTGTTTAAGCCAACAACCGTTTTGTAACGTTTCGAACACTGCCCACACTTGTAGGGACGCATACTGAGACAAAATTAATATGTAACTTCCAGTTTCTCAAGTGGGAAAAATGCCCAAAAGTATAAATCCAACAATTTATTCTCATAAAAAGCTATTCGTACAATATCTGTGCTCTTTTTGAACGAGGGCGAGAATCGACCATAAATTTATGCTATAACAGCAAACCGCAATACTGAAGTTTGTAGGCACTGTTTTATGATGTCCAGAAGGATTTAAAGTTTGAGCGGATTCTGTTCGACCATAGTTGGCCTCTTTGTCGTTCACAATGAGGAGATGTTGATGCATAGTTCGATTACAGAATTTCCATTTGAACTGAGAAAAATCATTTTCTAAAAACTGTTTTAATATATTCACTGAACTTCCGAATTTTCTAAACGAAATACGCAAAAAAATATATCGAAGAGTACTGAAAGAAAATGGAACGAATCAGCAGCTTACTTGGCATATTTGCTCGGCGTTGGGGGTTGTGTAAGTGGCGATTGACTCCCTGATGCATTGGATATAGCTTCGATTGGTGTAACCCTGCCCGCCGTTTCATCGGTTATCCCGTGCACTTGACGTGCATGGTAACGAGCACCCTGTAGGTTCTTGTACCGTTTGTTGCATCCTTCCACCGGACACTTATGACGTCTCTCTTCCATGCCTTCTCTTAATTATTCCATTCACGCAATGTAAAGCTGCATGAACTCTGCGATACAATCCAAACTCCACGTTCGGCTAACCAGCACAGCGGGTGATAACCGCCAAAGTAAAGGATTTCTTTTGCGAACTTCAAATAAGGGAACGATACTTGGAAACCGTCACCTATTTTAATGGCTTGTAAGGCTAAGACGCTTTTTTTCACTTTAGGATGAGATGACAAAAATAAGAATAATAGAGATTTTAACGAATACAAGTTTCCTGCATATCTGCCGCTATTTCTTCACGCAGTAGCGCTGAGGCACTTGTCATAATTGAAACTACATCCTAAATCCCCTCCTTCAAACCTCCACACGGACATAGGATTTGCTGCAGAAGCCCGGACAAATTATCTGACCAGTAGCCCTACATATCGAATTACTTTCACTGTTGCGGTGTTGCGGAGACCAGCGGTTCGAAAGTAATGAACAGCTCAAGATCAAACTAGAGAGATCGCTGAGCATTTGTCGCATCGATGTTTAGTGAACACCCTGGCTGTGTCCTCAGTTGAGCGCATGCACAAGCTGATACCCAATTAACGCAAGTACCTCAGCGCTGGTGACGATCGCGTACAGAGGGTAGCATTGACGTGCAAGCAACGATTTAAAAAAAAAAAAACATGAGAAACGCTTATAAACCCCGTCCTTAAACCGTGAGAGTCGGTCACTATATAGTTTCGGGTTTCATAATGCGATAACACCACAACACGGTGACATCGAATTCAAATACAACACTGTGCTGAGGAATACTAGGCAGCGTACGGTTTTTCGGCGGTAATTTATATGGAGTGCCTCACAGGCTGCACATGGCACGGTCATAGGTTGTCTGTGTTAGCATGTTACCTAGGTTTCCGATGTGTTGATTACTTCCTTTTTTAGGACATTACACAAGTTAGTCCTCAATTCCAATCCTCATGCCAGTTTCACACCACT
>JPKZ01003092.1:613625-632069 GCA_000803305.1 Toxocara canis | reverse complement strand
TCCATCTAAAGCTTGTACCAAAATATGGACTACTTATTCTTGGACAACGTAAATGGTCAATGGATAAAACGACAAGGCGAGAGAAAAGAGTGCGCAAAAACTGTCGAGTTTTTAACTTCCCAAAATTCATATGAATTTGAAGTCTGTAACAGCCATGCGCTTGCTCATACGAGCATTTCTCTTTTGCCCGCGGCGAAATCGCGTCTTCGGTCACATACTTCCTTTCCCAAAAACTGAGGATAGTGATAATAGCAGTACGCTGCCTAAAAGAAAACGCTCTCGAATGACCAAGCATCCCTCAATATAAGATGACATTGAAGGATTTAATACAGTGATATAAATTAATGTGAAAAAGACATACCCATTTTCACCATCATCACCATCGTCAGTTCTGAATGAGTCGTTCGACAATCCTTCGTCATGTTCTGAAAAAGACCAATTTTGAAAAATCCAAATCACGGTTGCTTTCGAAAGGTGATTCCCCAAGTGGAGGCGAGTTCCCCTCACAGGATGGGGAATGCTTTTTCCGCCACTTCTAACGAAGATGGAGTAACATCCGAAGGTGAAATGGGATCATCCGAGGATGAAATACGATAATCCGAGGGTGAAATGGAATCATCCGAAAAATGAAATGGACAGACTTCGATCCGCATCACCGCAGCAAGTGAAGCTGGAATTAATGAAAATTGCACGAATTGTAACCGCATATGCCAAAATTCCATATTATAACACTCTAATTATAACACAGTCTACGATCTAGCCTCAATGAGAACTCTATGTACGCCTAACGCGCTAATACAGGATTTGTTTCACTCAGCAAAACAAAGTTCCAGTTTACGGAATCACAGCATCTTTCACGTGAGAAGGGATCTTCTCAGGTCTAAGAAAATCGAATGGCGAAAATAAAGCCCAAAAGTCCCAAATGGGATTGACAAAAAACAGTTGATGGAACAATTCAAGTAGAAACTACAAGGACTGAAAAAACAGCATGAATGCTCAGTAGTAAAACAATTTCACCACGAGAAAACGAAGGTTATTAAATTAAGGGCAGCAATAACTAGC
Source organism: Toxocara canis (assembly GCA_000803305.1). Classification (NCBI taxonomy): domain Eukaryota; kingdom Metazoa; phylum Nematoda; class Chromadorea; order Rhabditida; family Toxocaridae; genus Toxocara; species Toxocara canis. The sequence continues at coordinate 631,007 of JPKZ01003092.1, read as the reverse complement.
GGAATGACTTCAGAATGTCATGACCTTCATACAGCTTCTCACTAGATCCCTGACCTTATTTGTGGTATTGAAAATATAAATTTTCTTCACAAGTCTTCTTCCATTGTTTGACGCGTATGCCACAGCCACAACCAAACCATCTATGAAGTAAATAATAAATGTTTCTGTACATTTGCGTAATATAGCTACATCGAAAAGATATGCTGGAACTCCGTAACCAAGTAAGCACTGCAATATTCTCCACAACCAGAACACCATCGGTTACCGGAAGCATAACTACGTCAATCATCGCATCCACACCAACACTCTATTAAACACCGGAACACCGGATCCACAATTCCAGAAACGAGAACGGCCAATCGGAAAAAACGACTTTGAGACAGATAAATAAGCACAAAAAAAAGCCATGTCAATAAGGTATTGTAGTAAATGAATTATTGAAGCAAACTAGATAATATATATGTGGCAGTGCCCATCTGAGTTTGCTGTAGCTCTAGATGAATTTATTAAGTGTACTGTTTCGATTCATTATTCAAGTTTCCAGCTAATAAACTTTCGCCACAGAAAGAGGAGCAGAAATCAGAGGCCGATGACTGAAATTTGATGGTTTTGGAAAGGAAGTGCCATTGCTGCCGAGCTGTGCATGTGCCGATGAAGAAAGCCGTTTCCGGTGTCAAACTAGAGAGACTAAGGTTAGTTCATCTCGATAATCGACTAGATATTTAGCAACAACACCCAGTAGAGCACATCAAACTGACCAGAACGACACGGCGTCGACGCTTTGTCGGTTGTATTTCCAGGAGCATACAGTGCCGTGCTCACCGATGATACCGGACTCGGCCTTTTTCTATAAACCGTAAACATAGTAACCTTATGCATACATGTAGAAAAAAAATATCCTGCGTAAACATTTCAAAGCACATGAAAACGACGAAACCACACTATACCAACGTATCGAACGGGTTGACGTTCTGAAAGCTTTACATACAAGCAGTAATCGGTCCAAAAAGTTAGTGAGTTTAAAGTTAGGCTTAGTTAACAAAGTTAATGGGCCGCTCACTAAAAGCAGCATGATAAATTTTGCGAAAATAATGCAGACTGTTTAACTAAAGAAACTCTTCAAGTACACAGACATGAACGCAACACAACTGACATGCAGTTTATTCACACGTGCCCTGGAAGCATTTTTTAAATGTTCGAGAACTGTGTAACAGTACTGCTATTAACGCAATTGAGATTCACTTTACGCGCAAATGGTGTTCGTCAATAACAATAGCACTCATTATTTATATTCGCTGAACAGTAGCAAGCAAGAGGTAGGTTAACGAATACTTTTGTATAGCTCGTGCATGACGTGAAAGCTGCCTCACCGATTACGAGGACATATTACGACTATTACAAGTACTTTTTATGCTAACAACAAAAGATTTGAATGAAACCGCTGAAATGCCTCGCTCATTATGGCTTTACCCTCTCAAATATTCACATCCAACAGCTATAACTCCAACGTCGATTAATGTGTGTCTCTTCTTAATTATTTAAACAAAGCAAAACGATAAGCCGTCTTATCAAAAAAAAGCTGAAAAAAGCCGCGCAGTTCAGTTTGTTAAACATTGCATAATTCTAAAATCCAACCAAGAATATGTCCTTTGCAAACGCTGCTTAACAAAGCTATGATTTTTCGCTTTTCAGTCTCCTTTCCCGGTTGACCACACAAAGCATCCCTAATTTGAACCTCATTAAAGTGCAGTGAACATGGAGTGACGATACTAGAAGCGGAAGAAAGTGGTGGAAAAAGAATGAACACTTTGACTTTCTATGGCGCGGAATACAGATATGACTCCTTTGCAAACCAGAGCAAGCCATAAGGAAAGAGATGACACAACAATATGATTTTGCAAGTCTGCACAGACCTGCGATTCCTCAAATTTTAGCGCAATTTTTGGCTCCTAACATATTCGGTTAAAAACGCACAAGTTACCTGTAATGACAAAAGGAAATTTTCGTCGGTTCGTATTTTATAGGACGTGCCTTATGCGCCGGTAGCACGGGAAATAACCTGAAAACGAGCAGTCAAGTTTGATATGCCAAGGATGCTACTAAGGAAAACAAGATATAACGAGGTGTAACAGTATTAGAAGACACAGGATAGTTAAACCAGCGAACTGAATCCATTCAAGGAGAAATCGTATTTAGTTTAAGATAAAGCTAAAATTCAGCGCATCATTTAACTGCTTGAGGAGGAGACGTTTCCACATACTCCCATTCCAAACTCGAATGGACACGAAGAACAGGTTATTACGTTTATATGCCGTGCTACTTCGAACGGAACACTCAGCTGCCTTACTTCTCATGAGCTCTCGAAAGGCTGATGAAAGCGGAATGCGCATATGATAATCAAAACGGCGACACTGTCGGTAAAAAAGAAAGAGTTCACGAGGAAGAGAAGGAAACTGATTTCAGAGGAATGTCTTATTTTCAAAAGGTTTCAAAAAAGGGCTGTACTCGAAGTAATGAGATGCATAAGTGGAAAAAAGACAAAGAATAAAACAAACTTGTAAATGGCACTCAAAGGTAATGTTGGCGTCGAGGAAGATGAAGTTGTACTCTTGGTCGTTTCAGCTGAATTTTCTGACTGCTGCGAAGCGATCGCTTTTTCACATTCCTCTTTCTTTTTCAATTCGGCCTCCACAATCGCTAAACAATAAATAATTGCTACGAAAATCTACTCTCGCTCCTTTACTGCCCGTACTTTACGAAAGAGCTGTATATCGTGTTGATGAAATTTAGAAGACAGTATGTTAAGCTAAAATAAAGCCCAAACTCCGTGCTCCAAACGACAGTCGGCTTGCAAACTATATAACATAAGAATCCAAACAAGGTCGTAATCTTCGCAACACCTCGCAAACAACTCTCGTTCAAGCAAGTTCAGCTCCACAGATAGTCTCGGTTGAGATACGAAGGGATACAAGGATCAAACCGAAATGACTATCAGCCGACCGAGCATTTTAGAATAGTGAGTTATGGCCACTTACAGATGATGTACGTGGGAGAGATGTACATTGTAAATATGATAAGTTGCACGTGGATATTAAAAAGGGAACAACAACACAGTACATCTTATAAGCACAAATAGGACGTGCGCACTGCGGTTTTCAGTTTTTAGTTACTACCATGATTGGCATCACAGCGAAAATACTTTGCCCGGGTTCGCAGTGTCTCTTCATTGTGTGCCAATATGTTTGGCTTGTCGACTGGTATTAACTTTTGGTTTTGAACAAAGAATTGAGAAAGATAAAAAACGAATCGGACAAATTCAAAGTCGTTAGACTGGAAACAAACAATACTAATAAGCCACCTGGATATTTCGTGACGCAATTCGCTAACAATATTTCTTTCCACCGATCCATCGCATCCTAAAACTGCTAGTAAAAAAAAGAAACCTAAAAAGGAGAAAAAAACTGACGGATGTGAGTCTCCTCGATATGTTGTAGAAGATCATATAAAGTCGCAAAATGAAGTCCGCAGTTGTCGAAGTGACACGCATTGGTTGTGAACAAAGAGAACGACATAATTCAGAGATGATGCCACCTAGCAAATGAAAACAACCATAAGCTATCTTGCAATATTTTCGCCTTAAAAACAAAAGTGCTTCCGTATCTTAACCTAAAGCACTTTGGCAAATTGTTTACCTAAACGTGCTAACATGAAGAACCGATCCGCAGACGCCATTTTGGACGACCTCTACAATACTATTTAATGGCATACACTATTTAACTCTGCATTCCGTTTCGCAGCTCATCCGATTCCATAATTGTATGAAATATTTTACAAATTCCATACATCCTACCTATTCCATGCTATGCTATCACATTTAAGCGATTCAAAGGTTCGCTTAAATGTGATAGCATACCCATATTTAAATTTGCAGATATGGCAAGCCCAAATTTGTGGAAACTTCATTCCTTCCTCTCCACCCAAAAACTACCGGAAAGTATGATTCATCAGAACCAACATTTCTACACAGTTTTCTATGATTTTTTTTTCCAAATGAAGTAAATGATGAGATTTTTAACGGAAAAGCGAGGAGGAACTAAATTTTTGGGAAGCACCGATTACAACGCACACAACTGATGAGGATAGCAACAGGCAAGCGTATTTATAAATCTTAAAAAAAATGAAAATATGTGAATTTCTGGTCTGAGTCACAGCAGCATTATATAGGGATACGAATGTATAGTAGAAAATTTGTTGAATTTTAAATAACATTTTAAAAAACTGATTCGCACGAATGATCACTTCCTATTTCTGCATCGCGCTCGCCAGTAGAGGGACCATACTTTACTCGATTGATCTCGCTCGCTCATTTCTCCACGTTAAAACGATTTGCATTGTCGTAAAAGGGTAAGGCAATTCGTTTTAACATGGTGAATGAGACAGCTACACGTATGTGAACCGTTAGATCAGAAGCAACACTCACTATCCAGGTATATCACAAATGGTAGTTACTCAAAGCGACCAGTGCAACGTTATAGACATCGAAAAGGTCAGACGTTTCCTGCGGAACTTATCATCTCTTTGCTCAAGCCATTTTCCTCTAGCGTTTATTTACTTTACTCACAGCCGTGGGCATAGTATTTGCACAGTTTCGCCAACCACTTAAGCAAATTGAGTTAACAAGCAAATCAACTTAACGAAAATCTGGCAGAGAGTGCAACTTTTCCGGTCCATTTTGGAAAAAAAACGATGGTTTTCAAGCAATCTTAACTGAGACTTTCATTACTTTTTAATTAAAATATTCGCTTCCAATATCATGTACTGCTGGAAACTATGAGCCTGTTTCTGAGTACAGAAGAGGAAAAGGGGTAGGAAGGAAGGAAATGAAGTGTACACACAAAAACAAGGCGCGCAAGAGCTCTATGCGTGATCTGATCAATTTTGCTCCGTTTACTATTAAGAGCAGTAATTGGAATCACAACAGCAAATCGATAACCAAATCGCTCTGTCCCATCCTTCTCAACCAAGTTTAATTTCACCGCAACAAGGAAATCTCCAAAAAGAACAGCAGCACCTCTTACGCAATAACTTAGTGAACGGCTAATCATCTCCTTGCTGAGCACCTCTTCTTCTCGGTGCAGACGGGCAAATAACCGAAGCAAGACCATCGGGAGTGTTCATACCAGGCATGCCCTCCAGCGCAACCATTGCTTTGGCCGCACTGGGGTCTCCGTCAACCGCTAACCTACAACACCAATATCAAAGCTAAATCCAAAAATTAAAATTTAAGGAACTCTGTTCGCTTAAATTATAGTTCGCTGGAGAATATATTATAGTTTACGAAATTTAGATGCAGCGGAGTGAGGTCAAAAAGGGAAACTAGTAGAAACTGTTAGCATCTAACTCGTTAGATAAGACGAACAAGTTCTGCCTCAAAGTTTAACGATGCTTATTTTTGGAAGTAATCATATTGGACAAATCTTCCTTTCCCCCTCAAAAAAAGGTCAAATTTCTGCGTAGTACTCTAGGCAGTCAAAATTTCGAAGGCAAATCCTCTCTCAAACGTTCAGCAAAAATCTTTGCAGTTCTTTTTTTTTTCATGATTCATTACCTCTTCCATACACTGAAGTCATCAAGCATTCAGAATTAGCAACCTGTATTGGTGACACGCATCCAGCGGTCGATTGGTCTTTGATAGGAAATCACCGAGAAGACGATGAAGTCGACTGTTCACGGTCGTCTGCAAAACAGCATCTCATACATTGTAAAAATTCAAAAATAGCTCATTTACTCAATCAACGTGAACGTTCTCTTCCAAATGCGCATCTTTTTTGAACGCGCTGAAGCTATAGTTCCACCGCTCCCCCTCCTCCCACGCCCATCCCCTTTCGTTCCTCCCCCCTCCCACAACTAACGAGTCATTTTTCAAGAATTCTTCGCCTGTCAACAATAAGGCGTACGCTGGCTCAAGCGACTAGTGAATACATGTGGTGGTTTTGACAATGAAGGTTAATATGAATGGGAACAATAAATACACGGATAAGTGAACTGGAATAGACATCAAGATCAATGATTAGATCCTCCCACTATTGTATTTATAGCTGCATTTATGTTGGCACCGCTATGATTTCGGTGAGAAAAACTGCTGCAAACCTGACTGCCGCGTGCAGTTCTCTTTATTCATGTGAATAAAGACTACTTATCACCATCATCGTCAGACGTTTACTGTTTTTGAACTTTCAGTAACTCTTTTGCTTATGATTGCTACTCTACCACCGTCTCACTGTGATCTCTACTTTCCCTAATAGCAATATCGGAGAGCACCGTCTTACGTTTATCAGCGTTCCTCACCTCTTATTGCCGTTTACTAGACCAGGCGAAACGTAAATAAACGCTGGATCTTAAAAAAAGATTTTCGCTGTAAATACATTTGCTGACACTCTAACAAGAAAGCGTGATGAATAGGAGTTCACTATATGCTTTTCATGTCGTTTGAATATACACATTATTAACTAAGTAAACAAATTACCTCAGCCTGTTTCTTTAACAATGTAATCGCCTTCTCATAATTTTGTGTTCGGTCGTACAGCTCAACCAGAAGAAATACTGCATCCAGTAGGTGAGGTGATAATGATATCGCCTTAAAATTGAAATGAATGATTAGGGTTGGAGGAAGGGAGCGAATTTGTTGTCTCCTCCTCCCCCATCCCCACCCCCACCCCCTTTTCCTTCTCTGAGCTCCCACTGGCGTCCACAACACGGGCGATTGTGGAAGAGCTCCGGTTCATTAAGCGAGTGATTTTGGCGAGGAAATTCACTTTCAAAAGTAGCAGGATTTCTGATTGGAGATCTATGCCTCCGCTCCTATCCACAATTTATTACCATTTAAGCAAAAAACTTTCACGACAGACATTAAAAAGTAAATTCATATAAAACTGTTCGACGAATTTCGGAAACTAAACAACAGTGCCTATCAGTTCGAAGATTCAACGATGAACAACCACGTAGCATAAGGCGAGGAGGGAAGGTGTGAGAATTTTTCTCTCCTCTCTCGTTTTCGGGTTTTTTTTTAAATTTTAAAATGATATGAAGTTTGTTTTCGTAAAAGCCTCATTCTGAAAACAGCAACGCCTCGTTTCATTTCCAATCGAACTTTAAACAGCCATCTCAGTTGGGCACGTAAACCAGTGGTTAGCTTAGAAAATTATTTAAAGAGAACCTTTTCTAATAATTTTTGAGCATCCTTAACAGTTGCATCATCTTTTGCGCTCACCGTTGCGCATAGATACAACGCTCGTGCATTATCCTTGCCTAGTTGATGGCGACAATTACAAGCCGCCAAACGAGCCTACAAATCGCTAACGGTAAGAGCAAACTAACAAAAAGGTATCCCAAGCTCACTTATATCGCACATATCGCAAAAAATGTTGCGATAGATGAAAACAGCAATAAGGCATTGTGCACATCAGTGACGTCACTGCCAATACACCAGTTTCCGTGCGCATTTCATCACAACGAAAGCGCTTTTGAGGGTCTGTCATATCTGTAAACTTGTATGCATGTGCGTTCAGTTGGTCCGCTAAACGTCAACCCGGTATGCCATGAATTATGCTTGCTACGTCTCGTGATGAGAGCAACCTCTCAAAAACTAGACGCGATCCATCGATCACTGGATGATCTGATGTCCCTGGAAAAAAGTAAGGCGGAAAGGCATGAAAGCGGAATAAAATGCCCTCGAGTTCAAACCTCCCGAATCGAAATATAGGATCATGTAATGTAGGACATTGCAGACGTGCAGTTTTAAAAAAAGACTGGAATATGGATTTATGCACGAAAAACTCGTCGATTTGGAAAAATGAGCGCGAAAATTTTGGAAAAATGAGAACCAGCAGCTCTAATCTCTCGCACAAATCGCCCCACCACCAATACTTCACAGTGCCTGACAAAAACGACTGTTTCATCGCCCCTCCGGGCCTTAATTACATTGCTTTAAACAGGACTACGGAAAGCGAATCATATTGCAAGACGTTTTTTGCTGGATATAATGTACTACACTTTGCATATAATCCTGAATGCTGAACCCTACCATACCACTAGCGTTCGTTTTAATAAAAACGATACACAACATTACCACATAGTATAAAGCACGAAAAACGAATGTCCTTTTTGGAACGTTCAAAACATAACTGCGAATACGTTCATTCAAAAAAAAAAAAAACAAATTCAAAAAACGATAACGCAGCTGTTTTAATAACTCGTCATTTAAAAAAATTCAAGTTCAATCTGGCTATCATTCTGCGCATCACTTTAGAACATATACCCGCTAACAGCGTGCGCGAAATTTAAATTTATGCAACGCACATTTGCAGGGAAAGACATCATACCAATTAAAAAACAATGATATCTGCAGCCAATAAATTTACTGCATGTGATCATCAACAGTAATTATATGTGATAATGACCGGTCTAATCCGAGCTAAACTATAAATATAAGAAGAGCTGCCAGAATATACCATTCTCGGCTGCATTTGATGTTTCATTAGGTGACAGATAAGAAGACTTTTAAACTAAATGAGAATGATGCCAGCAAAAAAACGCATTAAACAACAAAGAATATAAGATGAATAAAACGGCGAATACCTCTTGTAGTTTATTCTGCATGAGATAGGCCTGTACAAGGGTTTCGTAGAGATCGAAGTTGTTCGGACTGAAGACAAGTGCATCTCGAACGTGCTGAATCGCCTCGTCGAACTTTCGTTTATCCATTAGTACGGATGCCTTTAGCAACATTGCCATCGGCTGCACTTGAGATTCGCACATAAAACACGCCTAAAAACTTAAATTTCGAGAGAAACACTGAAACGATTCTGTCGGTCGCGAACACATACATGGCTACATTAGAAGCACATAAAGGCAGTATTCAGTGGATCAGAAAGCACACACAAAACACAAATTACAAGAAGTTCTTGGGGAAGCGGGAATAATGCAGCATATCTTCACTAACTCATTGTCTCTTTAATTAAACACTATGAGATGCTTTTAGGCATACCTTTCCCATAGAATGATCATCTCTTTAAATGGAAGACATGCTGACTATCATTTGTGACCCAATTGTTTCCCACCTGATCTCATCAGAAAAATCTGAATAATGAAACTCGATGCAAAATTAAACCTTTTGTGCAAAGTACAGTGCTTTATCCGACTTCCGTTGGCATTTGGCCAAGAATGCGTAGGCCACCCACGCTTCGGGACTCTCATGTGAATCCATCAATGTCGCCGCTAAGTTCTCCAGTTCTTTCAACTTATCATCCTAAAACAAATAATTTTTAGAAACAGCAAAACTGATTCCACAAATAATCAAAAGGAATGAACTTCTGCGCTTTCATAGTGACTACATAGTGAAGTCACTCGTACTGTACCAAACGAGATTAGAGATAGAACGAATAAACACGGCAGTACAGGATCTAACACTGAGGGAGGTGAGCGAGGGGAAGTTGAGCGCGTATGTAGGAGAAGGGTGGGGGTAAGGAAGGTTTACGGCGGAGGGGGGGGGGTGGGAAGTAGGGAAGAGCTTATCAAACGGGGCTATTTGTTTCATGCTATGGGCGCTAAATGACACCTCATGTTCATGAACAACACTGATTTCTACAAAACAATCCGAAAATTTCCCGCTCATTCAAACGCGAACCTGTTTTCATAACAATACTATGCTGCAACGAAAAAAAAAAACGATAAAAACCATCACCTTCAGTATTTTGGCCTTGGACGTTTTCGTGAAAGTGGGAAGGAGTGCGTTTACTGCCCTTTTATGCAAACGACAGCATACTACTTCACTTTTATAAAAACCTCTACTGCTGCCTTAGCCCTGCGGTAGCGTATGGTAATGAACCGCCATAAGTATGATTGAACCCAAAACATGATAATTGAAACGAACGAGAGATTAAAAAAATCAAACCTACAACCATCAGAGAAAAGCTACAAAAACCTTCAACAACTACTGGTTATTGCCAACAAAATAAACACCGTTGATTTTCCGTTTCCCATTACAATTAATAAAACTATTATAAACTATAATAAACGAAACATTCGACATAAACAGCCGAAAGTGACAATAATAATGAAGTACGCAACAACAATAAAGAGAGTGGACCTGCGCCAAAATGTACGCAAGAATGTCCATCGAATAGGAGCAACCGGCGTCGAGGTTGTGTGCCCTCTGAAGCTGCACGGCCGCCTTTTGACGTTCGCCCATGGCGTAATGCAAGCGACCTAGTTCTATCAGAATTCTGCAAAAACAATAATTACATCGAACGGAAAGCCATTTTTTTCGGCTTTTGTTTTTTGTTTTCATTATAAAAGCAAGCTATACTTCCGTGATTCCGTTTTTCTCAACCAAGCATAACCAACCAATCAGACTGTTTCTTTCAGACTTAATTCGGCCTTTTGAACCACTTTAGAGATAAACTCGCCCACTGAAAAGGAAACAAAATAATGAGAATCATGGCCGTCATGTCAACCTCATATATTATTAGAACTTTTCTAAAAGATTCAGTACGCAAATTTCTTCTTCTCCCTTCACTGCATGAGGCTTCAGCTTCATTCCGAGCATCCTACAAATAACTGCTTGCAGCTAGATAAATAAACATTTTTAACATTACTTCATACTTAGAGTTAAAAGAGAAGATAGAAAGTGACTATGAAATGTGACTATAACGAAATCCACTAACTTGAGATTATTATTCGCAACCACAGAAAGAATTGCAATTGCCTTGCTGATGTTTTGTGCGGCGATGGCCTCTTGCGCACAAAGCCACTCCTTCGCCGTACCAGGCCAACGTGTCACATCCTCACTTTGTACGCCTGAACGTACCACGAAACTCAACGAATCTATCGCTTCCGGACACTCTTCAACCACTTTCCTGGAATACATTGCTGAAATTATTGCGACATCTCAAACTGGTCATTTTCACTTCTACGCTCGACCTTTTTTACACTGACTTTTGCAGTCAACGATAAAATGAACGAACTTACCGGCTGATACGTAGTTAAGAACAGCAAACTAAATAAAAGCTGCGCGCCTCATTATCACTGAGAACTCTATCGAGAACACTGTTTAACGACAGCAGTTATTCTTTAACGCAGCTGTGACGCCGCAGAAGACTTTCAAAAATTTTTTTTGGACGGAGTAGACCCTATTTTACGATAACTGAATAAAAATCATCAGACAAACTTGTTTTTGAGCAATAAGAAAAACGATACATTAACTATCTTAGAAGCATTACGAATTTTGCTTTCTCGTGACTTCCGCAGATTTTGAAGAAATTTTTGAAGTGTTGCAGAATAAAAAAATATGGGGACTTTATGAGAAACACAAATAAATGACCTCTTTCCTCCGCTGGCATACGTCACCGATATATGTACCTACTGCTGTTGCGTAATATCAAAGCAAATATATGAAGTGATTAATCTACCATTGCCGCACATTCCGGTATCATCAGCAAAGTATAAGACCATGTTCGTGAGCAACGCAAACAGCCTGCATAATAATGCTCCATGTGATACGTAAATTCCATAAATGAAACGTGTCACAATAAAATGACTGCGACTTGAAATCAGCTGCGATTTCAGTTTGCTTTGTATATTTTAAAGTATAAATTTCGACTACACAAAAGTTTTCCTTTTGAAGCAGAAATTGTTATGTTAAATTATGCTGGGGGGTGGAGGAAGGGAGGGGGGCGGGGCTGAGCCGCGATATCTGTATCTGAACATAAGATGATGCATAGATTTATGGCTTATGTAAATGCCTCACATTACACAAGTACAGTCGGCAAAGCTATTATTATTATTAGTTTATACCTGGGCGCCACCAATTGCATAAATATAACTTGTTGCTATTATTCCATTAGTCGCTCATATTTAAATTGAAGTAACTCCTTTGAAAAACATAGCAGTCTTACCTATGATATGCAATGGCATTTGCAGCTGTCTGCACACCTGAGCTTTTCTGTTCACGAGCGTCGATCACCGAATACAAACGAGCCAACGCAGACTTCACCTGAACAAATTAAAAACATCTGGCAAGTAGGGAACAGGCCAAGATCCACATAAGTGGAAATACTGCCTAAATTTATTGCAATGGGTCGTACTGACAAGGAAGCTCACCAAGTCAGCTGCGATTTCAGTTTGCTTTGTATATTTTAAAGTATAAATTTCGACTACACAAAAGTTTTCCTTTTGAAGCAGAAATTGTTATGTTAAATTATGCTGGGGGGTGGAGGAAGGGAGGGGGGCGGGGCTGAGCCGCGATATCTGTATCTGAACATAAGATGATGCATAGATTTATGGCTTATGTAAATGCCTCACATTACACAAGTACAGTCGGCAAAGCTATTATTATTATTAGTTTATACCTGGGCGCCACCAATTGCATAAATATAACTTGTTGCTATTATTCCATTAGTCGCTCATATTTAAATTGAAGTAACTCCTTTGAAAAACATAGCAGTCTTACCTATGATATGCAATGGCATTTGCAGCTGTCTGCACACCTGAGCTTTTCTGTTCACGAGCGTCGATCACCGAATACAAACGAGCCAACGCAGACTTCACCTGAACAAATTAAAAACATCTGGCAAGTAGGGAACAGGCCAAGATCCACATAAGTGGAAATACTGCCTAAATTTATTGCAATGGGTCGTACTGACAAGGAAGCTCACCAAGTGTGATTCGTACAATGCATAGAATATCCTGATTCTTGACAACGCTTGGTTAATAAAACGGCGCTCCCCAACCGTGGCAATCAATCTCATTTGCAGCAGTTTCACTATGCTCGTTGGGTAGTGAGCCTTCTGTTTTCTACTTACTCATTTCAATGCTCCAAAACTGTAAAAGATAAACAAACAAAGAATGACTGCGAATTGGGATTATATGCTGAGGAAGAATCGGATGCAACAGAAGTCTTTGCTCCTATCGGACAAATAAAACATCAGGAAGTCGAAGATAAAAAGCGTTCTAGAGCTCCTGTGTAATGTGAAAGAGCCCGCACATAACGGAATCGAACGGAAAAAAAGAAAAAAAATCGAACGGAAACCACCTCTCTTCGATATCTTGCCCGGTACAGCGACCAAGCGAAATATCTTACGAAGGCACCTGACCTTAATCTTTTCGTCCTTGAAGAGTTCTTCGCAAAACTATGCTTGTTACCGAGATAGTTTGCTACGTTTTAAGAGTAAATTTGCCGATAATTCTCACCATACTCAACAAAGAGATATCACTGCTTGGTCGCCGGTGGTGGAAAAGGTGAGTGGCGGGTGCTTTATGCTGAGTTATTGAAAATCACCTAAGGTTAGAGCAAAAAAAAAGAAACGTTCAGAACCAAGAAGCTGACCTTTGGGGTCATGTCCTCTTCGGCGATGCTACCCAGAACACCCATCGCTTCCTCACGTTTACCCTGCTTTAGAAGGCAACGGTGAAGCCGATACTTCAGCTCTGCTTCATTGAATTTCTAAAATATGACGTGGTTCCATTCTTATTCTCTTTTTTTTTTCAGCCTCAACGTATTGATTACAATATCTGTATGATGTACAGCACTGCATTTATACTATCCGCGCAATCCACAACCCACGATATGCAAAGTAAGCAGTCAACCCGTAGCTAGAATTGAAATATATGCGATTCACCTCGTTCATATGGACAGTCGCAAACCGAACGTCAGCACACAACCAACAATGGTAACGACCTCTTATCACCGATAAACGTGGAACAACAACGATATCCTCGCAGAATAGTTTTTAATAGCAAAAAGTAAAATAGAAATTATGCATTCAGAAAACCCAAAGCCGAAAGTCTGCGGATCCTAAACGATAACGGCGGTAGTCAACTAATGATTCGGGCACAGAAGGGCATCGGATCGCGTTCCATGCAGATCTTAGCAGCTCCACGATCTCTCCGGTGTATTCGAAATTCGTATCGATGACAAGGGATAAGAAAGAACAGGAATACTCACCAATTCCTTGGGTGGTTTCAGTAACATTTTCGTGATCGTGATCGCACGATAGAAAGCCTGCAAAAAATTATAGTATTCTAATCTGAACTTGTGCTCTTGGCCAATAGCTAGATCGATGAAACGAACAAACAGGGAAAGTAAAAGTGTGTACAAGGATTTTTAACGAAAAAGCAACCTTGTGCCTCAACCGCTAACCGTTTTGCAGATTGTGGTCCGTCGCTTAATTACACATCACTCTTTGGAAATGCCAATCTTGTCCCATTAAGCATATAACCTCAACTTTAGTTAATAAAACTTTTAGATAAACATGTGATGTTATCCTCTGAAATGGTAGTGAGCTAAAACAAAAGAGTGGCTGCAGTGTGCATGAAGGCGATATGGTTTCCTTAGGGTCAGGCCGTTCGCACTGTCTCTTATATTTGGCCAACTGACTTCGAATCTGAATTGAAATAATGCTACTTGCGTTATCATAACAGCTTAATTCAGTTCCTCCTAATGGCAAATAATCAAGCAGTGGAAAGCATAAGAATATGGCGCCTCCCAAAGGAAGGTGCCATAGGCTGCAAAAAAAACATCTAACTTGCTTTGTGATAATTTCGGATAAAAGTAGTGAATTGCGCAAAGGAATAGAAACCGCGATTACGCATTCATACGGTAATAATTTCCTTCTTTAAGGCCCTATCCAGCGTTACAAAACGTTCTGCGACCTCCCAATGAGAACAATGCGTACACTCACTTCACACGAGTATATGAAAACACTCCAGCCTACCTCCTGACTTTTGGTGAAGTTGTCACACTGGAAGTACGAGTCGGCAGCAATCGATGCGATGTTAGCGGTCTGGATTTGCGACAGACCGGCTAGTTCAGCAGAGGACAATTCGAGAAGGGCGCTTACATCCTCATAAAGCTCAAGCGCGTACAGCTTGCATACGCTATCGTAAACAAACTGCATTACCGGCTGCAATTAGAAAAACAACTAGCATTTCTTCGACCTCATTTTGAGCGCTTCTGCAGACATGAATATTGCGTAACAGGATGCTTGTAACAAAGCCTATCCATAAAGGAAGCCATCCGCTACAATGCAACGACAAATGCAACGCGTTTTGGTCCTCTTGTATTACTCTATGCAACGCTTACGAAATCATTGCCTGATGAATAAAAAATGAAAACGCAAAACCAATAAGCAATGTCGCGCTACGCTAATCCTGTACGAATTCGTAAAGAGAAGAACTGAACGAAACAGCCGAAATAACCTTCACGCCAGCTATAAAGCTTATTTTACCAAAGCGAACACTTTTAAGTAATCCATTGCGCTGCAACACGCTATGACAACAAATCAAATCTCAATTCCCAATAGAGACCTACGATCACTATTTGGAGGGCTTGACTGAACTTAGCAAGTAACGAACGGCAGTATCCGTCCGATCGCAAAAACGCATTTATAATAGAGAAACTGTAGGCGACCGGTTGCCGCATCCTAACTGGATGAGCAAATAAATTTCTAAAAGAATGGGTCTCGAGTCGCTGCCCTATTTGAAACAATATGAAAATTTACGTCGATATGCATCCAAAATTTCTATCAAGCTCAGCATACACCAATGAACGAATCTCGCAGCGATATTGCATCATCGGTCTCTTCTGATAACGACATGTTCATCATGGAATGAAGCAGTCAGTTTGAAATAATATTTATTTTATGAATTCAACCAATAATAAAAGATTAATTTTTCAGCCACAAGTGAAAGCACCATATATAAAAGAAAACCATTATGCACATAATTGTGCAGCTCCGTTACTGTACAGCTCGTATACTCTGCATCGTTACGTTTAATAACAAGCAATAAAGTAACAACGTAAAGCTCACACAAACAATCACCAGTCCTCTAAACTAACGAAGAATTCGTTAGCAAAATCACGACAATGCATCGAAAGGCTTCCTTTCATAGAAAACTGAGCAACCGCTGGCAGCTCCTCTATGACAATATATTTCTTCCTTATTTCTCTCGATCCGTCATATGCAGTTAAATGTGCGCCAAAATTTAAACAGACCCAGGTTTCGAAATTTTACCCTAATAAATACCTTTCGTCCCAGCGTTTCATTTGTTATGATTTTTAGATTACCTTTGCGAACTTCATGACTCTGATTTAATTCTCAACTGCTTCATGCACATGAGCGCATTTCCTCCTGCGCTTCTCTCCTTAAAAGTTCAGATAAATATTAATGCATGCGCCATAAACGAAAAATAAACCTCATCAGGTGTGTTAGAACAGGATTATAGTTAAACAAAAAAGCCGTTGAACAGGATGAAATATTCCCTATGGACAACAGGAACTGTTACATGGCCAAAACAAACAAACTTGAAACCTCCGTTGATTTTCAGCACGATAATTAATCTTTTCTGGTACGCGAAACACATAAATGAACACATGTGTATGTGGAATAAACTAGATGGTTAATGCTGAAAACTTTGAAACGCGTCGAACTGGGTGACACATATGGAAGACCTGACGTTTCGGTAGCATAAACTCAACTTGGGTAATCAAACCCAAGGTTGAGGAGGCCTTATTATGGCTCATTTATGGCTCAATGAGCTGAAATGTCAGCATAAACTGGTCTATATGTGACCCCATCTGACGCATTTCAAGATTCTCAACATTAACAATTTGGTTACCTCACATATACACAGATTATAATGCGTGCGCGAAACAACAGTATTGTCAACGATAGTAAAACATAAACAAACATTAATAGAAGCACAATGAAGTGACTGAAAGCGCAATGAGATATTGAGGAGGATCCCAAAAATCTATTTGGGAATTAACTTTTCCACCGCTGAAACGCTGATCGGATGCATGAAACGCATGTTGTTCCTGAAATGCGTGATCGCTTGACCCGCACTTTCGCTCCACAAGAATAAATCTCTGCAATTAGTCAGAATTAAATAAGTGGGAATGCGCATCAATGGACGGGCGAAACAAACGCTTTGATAACCACGCCTGTCAGACCGATCGGGTTTGTAAATTTATAAATATCCAAAAACAATCATTTAAGCGTAATAATCCACCTTTGTCGTGAAAAGTTCGTTTCAAAGGGTTCAGTTCCCCGCGCAACGGTTCAAACAAAAAACGTTGCCGTACAATAGTTACCGCATACCACACCGTTCCGTATAAAAGAACAAAAGATGTAATCGGTATTCCCACTCAATCGCCAATTCAACTACTTTTAAAATGTGCTATTAAGTTTTAGGTAGACAAATTTCGAATATTTTCTATGTGTGAGGATCTCCTTCCGGATGTTTACACTCAGGTTTGTGATAAGAAATAAATTTTGGTGACGGGAGAGTTTTGATCGCCCATAAAATGACCTGTGAGAAAAATGA
>JPKZ01003092.1:601516-613053 GCA_000803305.1 Toxocara canis | reverse complement strand
GGGGAGGAGGCAAGAGGGAATGAAGTTAGAAACCCTTCCTTCTTCCCCTCATTGCTTAGAAGATGTTCAAGAGTTACAATGATAATTCACAACGAATTATGATATGAACCAACTATGCTTTTGCTCTCGTTCTTGTGAAGAAACTGTCAAATAATCCCAGTATCACATGAAATCTCTACCGTTTCAAACATTTGTATTCTGCTTCTCCAATTATCGTTTTTGACAATACCGCGATAATATTTCAGTTTCTTTCCGGACTGGCATTTGTTACGCCCATAACAAGCAATTGAATCTTTAACTAAAATAGTCATAACTAAATAAAACTAACTTATAAACGGGACGTAGATATTTGATTCGCCCATAACTGCTGACAAATTTGATTGCGGTCGGTATTATTGGTTTCCAGCGAGCTTTAAGAGCGACACGAATCCATGAGCACAGCAGATCACAATTGCCAGTGGCTGACAAATTATAGACTCGGTCAAGCCCAGCGACCTTCGCCTCCGGCAATGGCTCACCCTATGAAAGGACGATAATCTTGAGGCGTCACTGATCTAAGCAAAAATTGCTTGGGCGGGGGCGGATGGAGGGAGGGGGCATGCTGTGCAACTTATTTAACGCGATAGAAATGAAGAAAATGAGGAGCAAAGTTAATATACAAAAACTAGCATATTTCGAAGCAGCGATCGGCAATTTTAGAGAGGAGAAGAAAGAGGCATTATTTCCACTGTACATGTGTAAGCAGTGTAAGTCAAGGGGGAGGAGGGGGGAATTTCACTGAGAAGCAATATGGCACCTAACTGCGCTTGAGAGGTAATCGTTTTGGTAATAAATAAATAGGCTTTCAAAGAAATCCGAAACTTACAAGCAGCGGAAACAACCGCCTTTCACATACGGTAAGAAATGCCTAGCTATCATCACTTCGAACGCGCCACTCATAGCATTATCCAGGCCGCATTTTAAAAAAAATTTCTTTCACTTACTTCCTACCCCCACCCGTACCCCCCTCACCATCACTCGCCTAGTGAGGAAAACGAATTTTCTCTCGGATGAAAACCTCCTCTCGGAATGAAAAGTGGAAGATGCCAGGGGAATAAAATTTTAATTAAAATTTAATAGAGTAATTTGGCCTCCAGCACCGAATCAACTTGTACATCGAGCACAAAGATATGGATAGCTAAGATGAATTTTCAAAGATAAAATGGCTGTCATATTACTACTTTCTGAGGAAAAACGCGCCCAGCAAATAGCGCGCACTCGGAAAAGCTCAAAAATGGCAGTGTTTTTCTCGTATGACTTCTGACCTTCTCCCTCAAAATGAAATCCTGTATATGGACCTGCCACGAATACTTAATGAAATTAAACCGTCAAGTAAAACGGACGCCCTCAAATGGAGAAATTCCGAGATTTACACTCCTCAATTTGTTCACGTAACACTTGTCAGCTTTGTTAGCTCGCTGCACAACCGAATAGCATGAATGCAATATTTTCTCGTTCCAAAAAGAGCATATTGCAATTACGTCTAGTCATGGATGGACAACTTCAGCGCCATACCTCAGAATGTGATTCTCCGAAATTGAATCCGAAGGTTAAGTCTGTCTTCGGCTTGGACCGAAGCCGGCTCCTTATTCAAAGCAGTTGCAGTCTTGAGTGAACGCTCTCAAGCCATTGCACAATTGAGCTCACTCATTTTTCCACGGGTTGTGAATCGGTGATAGTGAAATGTTTAACACAATAATGCGCATCAAGACCAGCAAACATTCACGCTGACGATACTCTCGCGCCTCAGACGTATTTCGTAACAACACGATGTGCCGAATGAGAGAAAGAGAGGTTCGTGAAGACTTCATTCCATGTTTTTGTTCTTTAAAAGCGAAATGATTTAACGCCAAATAGCTTAGATTTTAGACATTCAGAGATATTTCATGTACCTAGACAGACTCAGATTATAGTACGCTTTGGTGTGATTATCGCTTGAATATATTACGCAAAAGTGTCAGCTAGACACAAAAGTGTCTAGCTGACACTTTTGCGTAATACTGTTTGCGACATCTTAGGGCACCCCATTGCCGAAACTGAAGAAAAAAAAAACTAAATAGAACTTCTCACTGGAATCACGAACAACAGCATACCGAACGAATTGTGTCGAGCACTTTCATTTGAAGAGGCGAAGAAAGAGATTTGAATTCTGCACCAGAGAACGTTCCCAAATCTGACTCATTTGCTTCCATCCAACGATGAGCAAGGGCAACTGCTTCGCGTAATAAACGGCCATCATAGCTTAAAAAAGAAAACGTCGAAAGAGGCAATTCAGTACCGGCTCTTCCTCCTCCTCTTCCTTTAATTAGCTTTCTTCAGCAGGTGATAATCACGACATTACATTTAAACGTTTCCAAAATATTTCGTTTCCCTCCCCCTCTCCCCCCATCCTCCCTCCCTTTTCACCTTTAAAAGCCTAACGCAATGTGCTCTACGCTAATCATAAGTTTCCTCAGATCGCAAAAAAAACCGATTACTGAAATATTTCATCTTTCAACTGTTTATTTTAGCAGGTACCTCTGTGTGAACTGAGTCGAAATTTTCACAAATCTATTAAAAAGCCATTTGTTATTATTATCAACCTGCAATCAGCCGTACATATCACCATTTTAAAGACTGACAAGATACTTGGGAAGTAAAGTGCAACGCAATTTAAAAACATCCAATTCCCTAATAAATACAATGAATTCTCCTCGCAAGCTCCGTGTTAACGAGAATATATCCCTAAATCGTGAAACATGAGATTTTGCCAGACAACGGCTAACAGCGTCAGCGAAATTAATCAATAGCGAAGTATTATTATTAGAGGAATAAAAAGACATTCAACACACACTTCCCATCCAACTTGTGATTCAAATTGTCTCATTTGCTCGCCTTCCAATCGTCCGATGATCTTTCGCTCCAGAAATACCGTGAAGCCTTCATTAAGCCTACAAATCCAAAAATTTTAAGAAATCGGTACAATCAAATTTGCTCGCAAAACAACGGATGATTCACTACGTCAGATAATTTTCAATGCTCAATTTCATTATGTTTTAACGTCAGATTAAAAAAAAAGCTATTCTTTACTAATCTGCGCAACAGCATTCTAACCATCAACAAAAAGCGTAAATGAACAGTTCTATTAATTCAGAAAAAAAATTGAGGCGAAAAAAATAGCAATAGATAAGAAAAATCACCCAACCAAAAATGTCAAAAAAACCGATTACTGAAATATTTCATCTTTCAACTGTTTATTTTAGCAGGTACCTCTGTGTGAACTGAGCTCGAAATTTTGGTAATTTTGGGAGGATTTATGATAATAATTATGCCAATGATAACTGCATAGCATAACAAATTAACAAGCAAGGCGTGATGGTGATGATTTCGAAGCATGAATGTAAGATAATTAAGGTTGAAGGCCGCGCTATTTTTATCAGGGAGGTAAAAAACAAAAAGAAATACAGAAATCTGCACATTCGACTCGTCCCATTGCAAAACAGAGAAACATTCACATTCATAACTATACCCACAACAGATATATATTTAATTGACAGACAGTGGCGTTGCGCGAAAACTTCTTCCTCGGCTCATCCACAAAATTTCATCTGCTAACCAAATCCTCTGTTCCGCGATCAACCTTTCCTTCTCTGATCACAAAACTGCTCTACCTTCTTCGTCCACGACTCATGTTGTTCAAATGTGCAACAACTAACACGGGTTTGCTCTGCGGCACGCCGACATCATAAAACCAATTTTGCCAATTCACTGCATCTAAAACGCTCTTCTTTTGTGGAAAACTTTCGTAGAGGAAATCTTTCCAATCCGATGTGATAACGGAAGTGCCTGAGAATTTATTGATGTAGCGAGCCAGGAACTGCTCAAAAGCAACTGAATCGCCGAGTTGCTGCTCCAAATACATCAGCAGTGCTGAACCCTGCAATAACAATGAGGACCATAACTAAACCAAATAACTGAAACTGCAGACTGTGCTGTTATCGCGTCGAGCAGCTCCCCTCCCTCTCCCTCCCACCTCGCCATCGAGAACCCTTCCACGCAATCACCTTTCTGGTATTTTCCCCCTAGCCCACACTTTTCTTCTTCTGCAAGAATCTCCTTCCCCTTCCCCAGTGGCCTTCACTCATGGTGATCTTTGTGCTTAGGCAATTCCTTAATGCAAAGAAGAAAGTTAAAACATATTTCAACCAAAAACATCAAAACTTCTGAAGAATAACGACGGTTTCTAGCTCCGAGAGTGCGTGAGGGATTTTCCATTTTTCTTACGAGGTTATGGACAATGCTAAACGATGGATTAACGCCTCTACGAGTGAATGGATAGACTGTCTGCCCGTTTCAGCAGAAGTTTCCACGGAAACTTTCATCAAATTCCACCTTCCACTACATAAAAAATACAAATAAAATAAACGGACCTTTTCATAGGGGACAGTGGAATAGGCATCGTCCGGATCGATCCCTTGGTGATCTTGTATAAGTCGTGTATACGGATGTTGCTCACCGAACTGCTCTTTGATCGTAGGCAATAAATGATCCTAAATATCTTAGGTCGTAAAAAAATCTTTAGTACTGGGATCCAGTAAAACGCCCAACGTGCGGCAGTACACTTCCAGCAAACAGGAACCTCGTACCCTTCTCCTAACCGCAAATATTGAAACCCACCGAACAGCGAATCTGAAAGAGTGTGCTAAACCTCCTAAGCAGCTATAGAACTGACCCGCTTCACAAATCTATTAAAAAGCCATTTGTTATTATTATCAACCTGCAATCAGCCGTACATATCACCATTTTAAAGACTGACAAGATACTTGGGAAGTAAAGTGCAACGCAATTTAAAAACATCCAATTCCCTAATAAATACAATGAATTCTCCTCGCAAGCTCCGTGTTAACGAGAATATATCCCTAAATCGTGAAACATGAGATTTTGCCAGACAACGGCTAACAGCGTCAGCGAAATTAATCAATAGCGAAGTATTATTATTAGAGGAATAAAAAGACATTCAACACACACTTCCCATCCAACTTGTGATTCAAATTGTCTCATTTGCTCGCCTTCCAATCGTCCGATGATCTTTCGCTCCAGAAATACCGTGAAGCCTTCATTAAGCCTACAAATCCAAAAATTTTAAGAAATCGGTACAATCAAATTTGCTCGCAAAACAACGGATGATTCACCTCGTCAGATAATTTTCAATGCTCAATTTCATTATGTTTTAAAAGCTATTCTTAAAAAAGATTAAAAAAAAAAAGATTAAAAAAAGAAAAAGTCAGATTAAAAAAAAAAAGCTATTCTTTATAAGAAAAATCACCCAACCAAAAATGTTCCCAGTTAGCATTTGTGACCAAATTGCCAGTCCAACTGTGCGATATCTCGTGCGCGATCACATTCGCCATCGACCGGTCACCGGCCAGCAACGTTGGCGTCACAAACGTTAAACACGGATTCTCCATACCACCAAACGGAAAACTCGGTGGCAGAACCACCATATCATATCTGAACGAGAACCATATTTGCCTCAATACAGATCCCTCTTCAATTACGGTCCGCCTTGCTAGAACTTCGCCAAAAAACGGAAATCCTTCAAATATAAGCTCGTTCCTCTACACTCCGGGTGACATGCTTTCAGAAAAAAAAAATCAAACTCTCATGCTAAGAGGCATCAGCAGTGTTTAATCTAACATTCTATCATACGTACAAACAGTGATCGCCTAGAAATGTGACGAAATGAGAAAAACGACTAAAAAAGCTCTCATGAAAAGAGGCCCCCTCACCGAAGGCCTAGAAAATTGGAGACTCTCTTACTGAGGATACAAACAATGGAAGCCGCGAGCTTCTATTTGAACAAATATAGTAACTAAACATATTAAACCAAAGGAAAACGGCATTTGAAACAATCGAAAATTACACTGCACTTCATATGCACAACACACTCATTAGCAAACTAGCCGCACTCTACCATCTCTTTCAATACCAAGTAACTAACGACTAGCTATAAATCAGGGTCAAGAACTTAAATCTTCACATTGTTATCCCTCTCGTCATCAGTTCAAATTTTGGATCTGTCCCAGTACTTATACAGGGTTGGTTTTTGAATCGGCTTTAAAGAAACGGCCCATTGTGAAGCAATAAGAAAAATCACCCAACCAAAAATGTTCCCAGTTAGCATTTGTGACCAAATTGCCAGTCCAACTGTGCGATATCTCGTGCGCGATCACATTCGCCATCGACCGGTCACCGGCCAGCAACGTTGGCGTCACAAACGTTAAACACGGATTCTCCATACCACCAAACGGAAAACTCGGTGGCAGAACCACCATATCATATCTGAACGAGAACCATATTTGCCTCAATACAGATCCCTCTTCAATTACGGTCCGCCTTGCTAGAACTTCGCCAAAAAACGGAAATCCTTCAACTATAAGCTCGTTCCTCTACACTCCGGGTGACATGCTTTCAGAAAAAAAAAATCAAACTCTCATGCTAAGAGGCATCAGCAATGTTTAATCTAACATTCTATCATACGTACAAACAGTGATCGCCTAGAAATGTGACGAAATGAGAAAAACGACTAAAAAAGCTCTCATGAAAAGAGGCCCCCTCACCGAAGGCCTAGAAAATTGGAGACTCTCTTACTGAGGATACAAACAATGGAAGCCGCGAGCTTCTATTTGAACAAATATAGTAACTAAACATATTAAACCAAAGGAAAACGGCATTTGAAACAATCGAAAATTACACTGCACTTCATATGCACAACACACTCATTAGCAAACTAGCCGCACTCTACCATCTCTTTCAATACCAAGTAACTAACGACTAGCTATAAATCAGGGTCAAGAACTTAAATCTTCACATTGTTATCCCTCTCGTCATCAGTTCAAATAAAGCATTCTCTCTTCATTTTGGATCTGTCCCAGTACTTATACAGTACTTATACAGGGTTGGTTTTTGAATCGGCTTTAAAGAAACGGCCCATTGTGAAGCATTCTGAAGCGGAAATTTTAAAGAATCCTGAAAATAATACTTTAACAGTCGTGGTACCAAGATCTGCAATGACCACCACACGACAACACGCATTATATTATGCACCTGAAATCCCTATTATTAGAGCCCGGTCGACCTAAAATCATTCGGAATCGGTACACCCGCTGCTCAGATGAGGTATGATGCAGATAGCGGCCGACGTCATGCCGACCTCACTTATTCCTAACCAAACTCCAAAATATGCTGACGCATGCTGATTCTTTCTTGCTTTTGAAAATATTTTCTTATTATGCAAGGACGTCGTTCCCTCGGTAGGTTAGCCGCCAAATAAACAAAGAAAACTTAGCAAAGATAAAGAAATTGTTACCTCCTAAATGCAACGTTGTCACGTCATAACTACCAGGAGTTCATCAGGACACTTTATTGCGTTTCTGGATCCGAAAGTTCCGGTGTTTCGAAGTTCCGACTCCATTTCGGGGATTTTGAACGCATTAAACTATATGATGATTTTCACCCCAAAGTTGGAAATTATGAAATTTAATTGTTTTCTAGGGATGACCTCGCTTTTTCGAAATCTCTTTCACTGCTATTGTGCCAATCTGTCTGCCGCCTCTTATCCACTTCCCATCCCTTTTTTTTAAAAAAAGGGACAGATCAATATTTAAAACATGAATCTAGGATTAGTAAAGAGCAAAAAAAAAGAATTAAAACTTACCTGCCCCAAACATATTTGCCGGCTAAATTTTCGGCAGTAGAGAGCATTTTCTCCGCCTCTCCAAATTCATACTTCGCTTTGTCGACAATTGATGACTCCGCCCATACGGCGCACCGCTCACTAATATCTCGCTTTTCCAGCACACCCACTACTACGGCCAATAGATAGGACGGTACAGGCACTGGCTGGTTGAATAAAAACACCGAACTGTTGCCATCCTCTAGCGCTGGTCCTTTGCTGATCGCACTCATTAAACATGTTAGACCCTTTTGCACTCTCACCTAAATGTTTCCCTTTCAAGACACTTCTGCCAGCCCATCAGTAAAAGTATGCTTTACTTTTGCTTTGTTTAATCTCTCGGGTAAGAAAAAAAATGCACATGTACGCAGAAGCGCAAACATGTATATGTTGCGAAAATATACTAAGGACGAAGATGGAATCGGAATCCACCGCTCAAAAGGAAAACCAAAGTTGAAAATTCAAATCCTATGTGCGAAATGTTTTTTCACTTATTGTTCACAGATTTTGCTTTCTGTTTATCTTTTGCCAAATTTACTAATCATCACGAATATAAATTCTTCAGAAAACTGACTTTAATTAAGCAGTATGAGTGCAAGAACTTTAATAAGGCACTGTAAGCAGAAGCCTTCAATAAATTAGCAAAATCAAAATCTGAATTAGACTGCCACCAGTTCAAACAAAAAATGTTAACCACATTCGGCTTCAAGCATCACTCGTAGTTGAGTAATTCCTAACATGGCAAAACAAGAATATGAGACTGAATGAAAAAAAGGACAACGTTCGATAAAAAAAATTCTTTGACACACAATGACTGGTTTTTCCTCGCTAAAAAAAGGCAAATACGTATAATAAAGTTGCCTCTGAATCGTAGGTTTGTTTAACGGAAGGGGTGTCCATGCACGGAAGCAGTGAACGGGCATGGATTGGTTGACATTGACTGAAAAGGAACGGTCCCTTCTTATCGGCCGTTTGCTCGGCCCGCATGAACTGCAATGCCGTACATCCGGCACCGGTACTGTACTCAAATACCAACTCACTGCAAATAAACACATTTCAACAAAAACTTCCATCTACTCACAGTGGCTCGATGGTGGCTCGACCAGTCAGTCATACCAGTGATGACCGACCGCTCGAAAGATGAAACTTTCTATTAATAACGTTCTTCATTAGATATTACAGAGACCCTTTTATCTCAGCGATCTCTTCAGCCTTTTCTTTCACCTTCAAAAAGGAAGAGCTATTTATTTAAGCTTTTCTGTATTCGAGAATGGTCTCTCTAGCAGTGAAATAGTTGTTCACTCTTAAGATCGCATACGAATGAGCAATTTGCTCCACTCTTCCCTCGCGCTCAGAATACTCATTATTTTCCCCTCTCCACTACACCCCACGAGACGGCCCAGAAATCCTTCCAGTAGGCGGAGACGGTAAAGATACTGTTCCCATTTTTATGCAAGTCGAACAACAACTCATTCGGACAAGCAATGCGAAACTTATCAACAAACAGACATATAACTGGCATAACTTATTGTCTACGGTCACTTCTTTCTGTGAAGAAGACGATTCAAATAGCGCTCACAACCATCAGAAACTTAAAGCTCTTTTTATAAGTAAAAGTGTAATGCTTCCATAAAACAGATTTTCTTGCAACTCCACTCATGAATTAGGAATTTGTGCACCAACAACCACTGCACACCTCAAGTAAAGGTCACTGAAATGGGGATTACTCAATCCTCTTACTGAGCATTGCTTAACGAAGTATAGATCTGCTCCACTTTGAACAACTAAACTGACAAAATGAGATTACTAAAGGTCTTAAAAGGATCTTATTCGTTCAATAAGGATGAACTTTCGCAAATATATCCGACAAAAGGGATCGGAGGGGGGGGGGGATGGGGAAGATGGGGTATTCGTAAGGCGCAAGAACACAAATCCTTAGAGTGGATGATGAATAGATTTTTCTTTACAATAAGTACGTGCTGCGTTATACCCCCATCAGTAAAAGCGCTCAACTTTTGAACTGTAAAATGAAGGAAGTGTTAATATGTCAAAAATGCTTAGGTGAAAAAAATGTTTAATTTGGGTAGCGTTCAACATACACTGGCAATATAAGGCCCAGTTCAAAACGAAGTGAAGGACGGGGTCGATGAATGTGTTATAAGAGGACAGGGGAGGGGGTGGGGCACAAAAAATAATTCCATAAAATATGAGATCCCTGTAGACAAACACAAACGCTCTTCCCCTAAACTGGATGAGCGGAAATGAAGAGGAGGCCCAGGGATGGAAGCTGGCAGGGCATTTAAGCACCTTAACTTCCGAGCATTTCCAAACTTAGCTTGTACGCCCAACCAACCATATAAAAAACAATAAGAAGTGCAGAAAGCATGAACCGCGAAATGTAAACATACATTTTATCACCGGCAGTGTGCCCTCCCACATCAACGCTGATTTTCTCTCCAACTACACCCGCATTGTCCACCGTAAATGCGACATCTTTGCCTTTGACTTGCGCCTTCTTGATTTCCAGTGAACGTCCGTCGAGAATCTAAGTTATTTCCTTTGTTTTTTTCCACATCTCTCTGCAGTTCATGCGTTAACAACTTGAAAATCAAAGATTCTAAAATGAGCAAAGGATAACTGAACCAGTAGTGTGATCTTAGTAGGCGCTAACTGACAAGGAAAAAAAGAAGAAACGTTGAAGAAAAATATCAAGAATTTCCGGGACGCTAATCTAAACGTACACGATCAAAGTGAAGCGCTTATGCTTTTTGCCAGTTAAGCTCATCTAAAGAATGGCCGTCCTTTTTTACAGCGTTTTTTACTTTCTTTAAACGCGAAGTTCATTGCGGATAACAACAGGATATTACCACATACAACAAACCAAAGAAGCACAAAAAACTCACAACTTTATCAGTTGGTTTAAGGAATTCGATTGTAAGTGCAGCAGTTCCATTAATACGAGCCCTTACAAAGTCAACGTCCCATTTCAGTGACAAATGCTGCACTCGAGCGTCGTTGAAATTTGCGTTCGACGCTGGGTCCGCGACCATAATTCGCTTGCGCTCAGGTAAGCCGGTACTAGGTAGGTCTGTGCTCCTGAAGATGGCTGCAAATGTGCCACATAACACAGCGGACACCACAACGAGCAGCAATCGACTTTTTAGGTTGAGCCCCTCAAACTTGCCCAGCTCATGCGCCATAACGATTTATAATTCGACGGGCAAACACTGCGACGGGATGAAACAAAAATGATGCATGTGGAGTAACGCGTGTTTATTACGGTGTTCGCCTGAACGATGTCGCAGCTAATGCATACTTTATGATCCAAATTGTTTCATCTTAGCGAGGTCAAATCCGTATCGAAATAAACTCAGCTATGTTGATATTTATTCATTTCGTTCAGGCGTTATAAAATGCGATAATCCATAGGCTAACTTTCATCGCCAATTTATATACGACCCAAGTGCAACATTACCACCAAACAGCAACGAAGGGACAATGGAAACGAAAAGTAGAAAACAACGAAACCGCTCCACTTCCGCCTTAACTATCGAGCAGATGGACGTCAAACGATTAATGCGCTCACGTGGAGCGATTCCGCTCGCAAAAAAACTAGCAACCATGATTTTTTGCTTTAGCGTTTCGCTTAACAACGCTGCAGCGAACGGAAATATAACTTTGCGTTGATGGGATACCGTATGCAAACGAGCACACAACGTTCAATTATTGTTGGTCGGATTGGGTACGTCGATTGTGCGACAAAAGGAGATTGCATCAGTTGGTA
>JPKZ01003092.1:561063-590562 GCA_000803305.1 Toxocara canis | reverse complement strand
AAGATGACGAAGACGATGTTTTTCTAACCTCTTAGTGTTGTGCTCCCCGAAATTATTTTATTTTATTTTTTCTGAATTGTTAATGCCTTTCTGTATTCATCGCCGGTGAAGTTAGTGATTCACCTCCGCCGAATGCTAAAAATTTGAAAACTAAAGAAAAAACTTTTAGAATATGGAAAAGAATGACTTTGTCATCTCGATTGTCACAAGCCGTCACTTCATTGAGCGCTTCTGAAATTCTCATTTTCATCCGAATTGTTCGATCACTGCAAAGACTCAAGTGTCTCTTCAAGATATATTAGAAGGAAATTGTTGCTGTATAGGCAAGCAGCTGCTCCTTGCAGCTGTTTATCTATACGGTTCAACATGTCAATTTTAAAGGTACAAAATTGTGGCACGCTCATATATGAGCTTAAAACCCTTGAACCATCCCCAGACGGGGAGGGGATAGTGGCAAGTCGCAATAAGATTTCTTGCTGAATCCGCACTTAGATGGGGAAAATGAAAGAAAAAAAAGGACACTGTGAAGGAGGGGAAGAGGTAAAGGTGTGAGGAAGCTAAAGAAAACTGGATAAAAAAATAGGAAATAAGCTTAAAATAAGTTTGCAAAACCGACGCTGTTGAAATTGAGGATGCAAAAATTCGGTGTTGTCAGCTCACATATGAGCACGTTTTACGTGCTGCTCCTGTGTCATGGCTAACGCTGACTGCTCAGGGTGTACCGCCTATCAGTATAAGGTACACAGGATGTCCAACGCAACAAAGGATGATTGTATCACCAGATCCAAATGCAACCAATTAATTTGTTTTAATTAATTTTTGCTTTAATTGTCTTTATCGTTTTTTCCGCCGAAGTTGTCAGTCAGGTCGTAAAAGTTGATTATGAAACAGTGTTGTCTGTGAAGAGACTTCCATTCGATCAAATATCTGCGAAGTGCAACTCATGACGAGTTTATAGTAGTAGTTGTAATGTAGGCTTTCCCGCACGTTTTTTATTTTCATTTAATTCCGCTCATCTGCGGCATTTTGCTCGTAATACTGGCTTTATTTGGCGCGTCGATTGTTGCTGGAACGAAATCGTTGACAGTTCTTGAGAATCATTCAGTTTGTTTCTTGTATAAGCTGGTGAATGTGTGTGCTACTAGGACGAAACGTACTAATGCCAAGGCGATCTGCGTGCGGTCTGTTGCAGCGGTTCGTCTATTTCATCTCAATCTACCCTTGCGATGCGTTCTGCAAATGTATACGACCCAGTTGTGTGTGCGTATCCCTTGCTTGGCTTACGGTGTCGTAACGCTTAAGTCAGAGCGTGAAGCAGATAAGGGCCACAGCAGAATGGAAGTACGAAACTCAACAACAGCGACTGCTCGATATGCATTTTTGCATAATTGTATGTGGAAGCTGAATTTCTTATCGCCTAGCACTGATATTCTTGCTTTTTCAGCTTCGTGAACGATGGGCCGAGTGCTGTTGGAGCAAGAAAAAGTACGCAAGAAAACTAAGAGAAGAAAGGTTCGTTTTCATTTCTTGTCGAGTGCGTTAGCGAGCTTTTAAGCGTGAGTATTTATAGTGAGCTGTATGAAGTAGGTGCTAGTCGTTATGCTTTGAGGCAATTCGTTCATAAAGAGTCCAGCGCAAGCGAGGGGGTGGGGGGAGGTCGGAGGAAGAAGGCAAGAGAGAAGCCTTGAGACCATAAATGTCATGTCGCGTTCGATTCCTCATTGATCTGGGTTGTCTAGAAACGCAAAAGTTCACTATTTCGTCACCCCTTCTTTCAAATCTTTACGCCAAGCGTTTTTGCGTTCAGAAGTCGCCTAAAGGTGTTAAGTTTCCGCATGCCTTTAGTATCACGGTTTCACGTCTAATCCTTCTCATTCTTTTGGTTTTTTTGCTCCTCCCTTTTTTTTTCCTTTGTGAAGTTAAGACTTCATAACAGTGACAGCAGATATCAGTTTGGTGAAATTGCGAGGAATTGCTTGAAGACTTTACACCTTGGTTTTGCAGCGCAAGAGGGCCTCAACATCGTCATCGGAGTCTGGGGACTGGAGTGATATAGATGGCGAGCTAGGAGAATCAGGGCAGGATGGAGATGGGCCGTTCTGGACGTATGATTTGCTCGAGATGTGCACGAAACCTGAATTTAATCATTCGGACACCGTTAAGTCAATGACTGCGAAAGGTGAGCCTCCGAGTATTGGTTGAATTCATCAAAATGCATCAAAATACATAATGTAAATTGTAGCAAAGGAGGACAAGCTTATAGAATACAATACAATAGCGTACGATTTTGAGGGAAGGGGAGCGGGAGAAGAGGTGTGAAAAAAAGCAATTGCGCCTCCTGCACACCCTTTTCTCCCTCGTCCCCTTCCTCTTCTGCTCTTCTTCCACCGGCTACATTCTCTCCGCTTCATATCCAACAATTTTCAACAAATTTTTATCTGGCTGGAATGATGTAAATCATTCCAGCCAGATGTTTATCTCTGTGTTAATTGATGGTTCCTTAATGGTAGAGGCGGAATACAAAATTCGCTTCCTTTCCTTTATGTTAGCGTCACAACAGAAGTCGTTACTCGGGTGTTTATGATTTTCCGAATATATTTTTTCTAACAAAAAACACTGATCTTTGTTCTATTGCGCATTTTTTCTTTTCAGAATTTACGTTCGAATACTTTCGGCAAAGTGGGCTGAAGGAACCCCTCTTATTTGCAGATCCTCCAGCACAACTCGGCATGAGGTCGGACTCTTGGCCTTCTCGTCCTTTCTTCATTTCTTTGTTGATATAGAGCAAAACTGTTCAACAGCCAAGAGCATGTTAGATTAGTGCAGTGTGGATAGTAGATCCAAAAGAGGTTTATTAGAACGTCTGGAACGTGTATTTTGGTTGGCGAAATTGGTTGATGATAGGAAGGGAAATTAGGAAGTTAAGTATGTGAGTTTTTTTTTGTGTGATTTTTTTTAATAGTAAGCGGGGCTCTTTTTTTTAGTAAACGAGGTTCATATTAGATGAGCCGAGCGCATTGCTTAGTCCAGAGTTGGTCTTATAAGATGTGCGCACAAGAAAGCGTGCCTACTATAACGAGTATCGGCTCACAGAATTGACTTGCTCCAAGCACCAGATATGTTAAAACGTGTTGTATATTGTATACGCCTGGCAGTTTCGAGAAAGAATGAAAAAGAGGCAAATTATTTCCCTACCAACCAACGTCCTCAACATTACCATTCTCGTTGCATAGGCCAGCTTTTAAATTTTCGGCCTCTAATGTAGGCGTTTCACCTACATGTGTTATTGCATTCAGTCCTTGCTAGGGAAACGGCTCATTTTTGAGTTCAGATGTATCGAGGTCAAGGGTGTTCTCTGTGAAATGTATGAGTCCTTAGCACCTCTTCATCGTCCTCCCCTCCACCTCTCCGACAGGCTGAAATTTTTGCTACGTATCCGCACGTAGAGCTTCAACGACTGCAACAAGGAATCTCACGATCTCATTTCCGACACTGTTCTGTGATGTTATTAATTGTTTGAGGATGCCGAAAGCGTCGAAGTTTTCGGTGCAGAGTGTGAAGAACCTGATCGGAGGGGATCGTATAATTGAAGTGATCGAAGTTAATACCCAAGGAAGTCGTCAGATGTCACTCGATGAGTTCGTCAAATATTACAGGTATGCTGTTTGCATCTGATTTAGGAGAGCGAGAGAAGGAAAAACTGTGATGGGGAGGAGATCCTGTTCGTGGTAACGTAATGGTTTTGTTAATTCGCTTTGCGGGTCACTAGCTTGTCGTCTTAGGATGCAACTGATGATAATAAATGCTAATTAGTGTCGCATTCTGGTGATTTTCGTTTGTAAAGTTTAACGTTTTATAGTCAGTCTCACTGCAGTCCGGTTGAATCTTCGATTGAGACCTGTTAATGCGAGGTCCGTTTCGGAGCGTAATTTTCAGCAGCCTGTTTGTTAGGGTCCCCGAAAACAGTAGTGAACGAGAGGCGAGATCGAGAAAGGGGGAGGGTGGGGAGAAAGGGAGGGAAAAGCGCGTATTCACCGTTGATGTTTTCTAGGGGTGATGCAGCTAAGCGTGCAACACTTCTTAACGTGCTGTCCTTGGAATTTTCTATGACACCTCTTGGTGAGAAAGTACTGTCGCCGGCACTGGTGAGACAAGTCGATTGGGTAGAGCTGTACTGGCCAAAAGAACTAAGATGTATCGACGACTCAAAAGATGATCAGAGGCCTTTATTCCCGAAAGTTCAGCAGTAAGTTTTGCTGGGTGCTTTGATGAGGATAAGTAAGAAACGTATGGGTGAGATCCGGTGATTTGTGCATTGACAAGAACCCATCTCTATCGGATTCATTAATAGGGGACTGGAGCTGAAAGCGTAGGTTTGCAAGGGCGTAGTGTGTTCGCGCATACTTCTTTCGACTATGCAGTTGCATACGGAGAAAGAAACCTGTGGTCTGAGATATGCTCCAACATCAGTTTATCCGATTCACTGAAGAATGAAAGACCTTGCCAGTCAACAGAAACCGGTGGTGTTGTTATGCGAAAAAGTTTTCTTGTTTTTCGTAATTTAATTCCGTATATGATGGTATGGAGCTTTATTCGTAAATAAATATATCTTGCAGATGCAAAAGCTGTGTACTGGCATCATCCATGTAAACAGGTGTTAATTGGTTTAACTGTCAGAATATCGTAAAAATGGAAAGTCGTTTATGCTGAAGAATATGTTGGATGGTACTATCAAAGTGAGGTGGGACATACATAATTTCAGAATTTGTATTTTCAGTAGGGTAAGGGTGATCAGCAAATGAGGATCGCAACTGATGGACGGAAAAAGAAATTATATTTGCAAAGATGGTACGTTTGCTGAGGTCGCTATGTTGCGATTCGTCTTTGTAGATTTAAGTTTGGTTCAAATTTTTGTTCCACAAGCGATAACATTAGGGTTTAAGTTCTACGCTGAATTGTCGTGAAAGTAAACATGGAGTTACAGCTACTGTCTGATGAGCGTCAAAGAATGCTTCACGGATTTCCATGTCGACTTCGGTGGCACCTCTGTGTGGTACCACGTGCTCAAGGGCAAGAAGGTTGGCTTTTATGTATCAGATATTTTTGAAATATTACCAACTTTCCTTCGGCCTCCTGGTCGATAACGTTTCGACTCCCAAAAAGTGACGCAAAAAACTGCTGCGTTAGGGGAGATGTTTCAGACGCTGTTATAACACAACCATTGTAAATGCGCTCTTCGTCTGTTTTTCGGAACTGCGGTTCCGGAGGTAAGATCGGTGAAGATGGAGTAATGGGAGTTAAACGCTGGAGCGATGAATTGCAGATATTCTGGATGATCGAACCCACAGAACACAATTTGGTATTATACGAGAAATGGATTTTAGAAGGTAACAATAACGTTTTCTTTGGCGACGTCGTCGAAAAATGTGCCCGTGTGGAGCTGAGTGAAGGCAATACCTTCATCATTCCATCTGGTTAGTTTTTTTTGTTGCGCTTACGTCCACGTGGAAAGTAGACCGTATGTTGGGGGTATTTCATGTTCCAGTTAATACGCTGTGCGATTCAGCTTCACTTAGAAGATTTAATTTGTGGTTGCTGATATACCCATTTACTATATGATGGCAAATATTCGACTATAACTGTAATTATAAATAGCTTGTCTTGCTTTAAGGCATCCAAAAACTTTTGAGACTAAGCGAGTTTATTTGTGTACTGGATGGTTTCTACTCTTGCTGAGTTATTCGTTTTAGTGCAGCGTTTGGTTCATAAGAAAGCTTGTTTTTATTATTAGAGTATAGAGTAAGAGTTCTTACATTATTTCATATTACTTTCATTCGCAGTCGTTTTCTGTTTTGGATGCTAATCGTGGTCTGTAAATCGTTATTTTAATTATGCCAAGAATGTACTGCGTTCATTTCTGTTTACGTTTGAAGAGACTACTTTTTATGACGTTGGTGAGAAAATGTGATTTTGACTAGTCGGTCGTACCGACGCGCGCAACACTTATCTTCCATTATTATGCGCTAGCGGTCGACCTCCTTCCACCGGCTGCAGGTAACAGTCGATTTGCAGTAGCAGAACGCTTCGCAGTGGGTGATGGCAGCCACTGTGTGAAAAAAAAGGGCTGCTGATGGAATGTTCCCCTGATCGACATGGAGGGCAGGGATCTCGCGTGTGTTGTGCTGCTGAACTTTCTGATGGGTTTATTGGTTCTATGCTTTTAAAGGATGGATCCACGCAGTCTACACGCCAGTAGATAGCTTGGTATTCGGTGGCAATTTTATGCACAGTTTCTCGATCCCAATGCAGCTTCGAGTACGACTGTCTGAGGACCGCATTAAGGTTGGATACTTACAGCAGGTTTGCAGTGGAACGTTTCAAATGACGGAGGGCTTAGCCCTGATAATTGCCTTCGGCGTTTTCCAAAAAATTTAGCATTTTCTGCTGTGCACTTTATCTAGGCGTTACATCGACCTTTTGAAAACGGGCTGAAGAAGATAGGCAGAACTGAATGGAAGATCATACCCGGTCTTCTTTTTGTCGAAAAGAAATCGTATATAGAGGTGGTGGCAATTTGCATGTATGAATTAAGGAGAAATGAGCGTTGAGTTGCTTTGTTGTGGATTCTATTAAAGAATGCTAAACTTTTTGTCTGTAAGAATTTTCACGAATTATCCAAAAACTGTCCCCTTGAATCCCTAAAAGTATCTTTTAGATGAGTGTGAGTGACGAATTTACTGCCTGTGAGCCGAATATTCTTGCAGTTTGTTTATAATCTGCTTTTAGCGCATTAAAGGCACTGTTGTGCTTACCTAGGACATGATTAGTTCAGTTCAGCTTTTATGACAATTTTGAATGAAAAGTTCATATGTTCCGTTTTGGTTTCATTGTTGAAGACTGTTTGGCTTACAGGTGGCAAAGAAGTTCCGCTATCCTTTTTTCAATGAGATGCTTTGGTACGTCATCGAAGGTGTTGTAAGGAAGGCCACGGGTCAAACTTTTTTGAAACCAATCGTATCTCCACAGAGGCGCCTTCGATCGCGACCCTCGGACCGCGCTTCTTTTGTATGTCTTTTGATTGTATTTCACTGTGGTTCTTTTTATCTGTACTACGTTAAGTTATGGTCGTATTGTAGCGAAATTAGGCTTAATACTAATTAACATACAGCCTTATTTTCGCGTTTGAGTAGAGATTTTTTTTTCGCATTTTTATGTGCCTATATAATTTTGAATGCAGCAGGATGGATCTGGAGCAGTGGATGAGAGTGAGCAGCAGTTGCCTTCAGCCGTAGAGGGAGAGGTTAATCATTTGGAAGCTGCCATGTTGGCGGCGATGTGCTCCGGATTACAGCCCGAAAGTGAAGAAGAACCGTTACGTATTGAGGCTGCCTCACAGTCAGGTAATACCGATGTTTTTGTATGGATTGCTTCGGCTTACTTTTTTGAAGAAAATTGAATGGGCATGTTGTTAAATATTATAAAGTGAAGAGGCTTGGTTTGTTTTCAGTGCTGGAGCCTTTCTAACAACTCCGGTGCGCATTGTTTCAGATCTCACCCTCCTTCCTTCTCCCTCCGCTTCACCTCTCCTCCTCTTCCTCCTCCTCCTCCTCCTCCTCCTCCTCACCCTTCTCTTCCCTCTCTTCCGTGTTTCCTTTAGCAGAGATAGGAGCATTAATGCTAAATTGCAAAGAAATAGCAACAGCAGAGTGAGCGTTATGTTGGTGCCACAGACCGCTAAATTGTCACATCAAGCTTTCAGTATATCTCACTAATTAACGACAAATGTGCTTGTATTTATAAATGCATTCTTCGTGCTCCACCTATTCGCACAGAATGCACGCAATACGCTGTTTAGTTTGGAAAGGCCCATGAATGCCACCTGAAGAAAAAACTGCGAAGGAAGGAAAGTGACGTTGTTTATTGCACAAAAAATCAGCACATCAGTATTTCGCCCAAAGAAGTCGCAAACGTCGACAGTTGGGAGATTTATTTTGCAAAGTATGTTGTCGAGTAAGAAGTCTCACTTATCATTTCAGAGGGCAATGAAGCAGAAAACTTAGGGAACGCGAAGGAGAAGCAAGAGAAGTGCAGAAAGGAGGAGTGCATCGATGTTGACTCCACAAATGAGGCAAAATCATGTGAAGGGAGAATATGTGAGGTTCGCTTTTTTCACTTATATTTCATCCTTTTTGCGTGGCACACAGTAAGCTTTTGAACCCTATGATTATCTCTTATTGGCTATTGTGATTGGAATTAGAATGCCTCTTCAAAATTATGTTCATTTCACAACGGGTCAAAAACTCATTAATTTATGAAAGCATGCTACGTCTATTAACCAAAAGCGATTTTTAGATATTCAAAAAAAAAGATTTTCGAAATGAAATTTTCCCCACAAAAAGAATCGGCTGAGTGCTTAAACCATGAATTTTCAAGAGGTTGAATGCTCTAACAGTGTCTTTGTCGTAACTCGTGTAGGTTTACGTCCCTGTCCAGAAAGATTTTTCAAGGGCAAAATCGGAGCTTTAAAAAACGTTGGAATTCAGAAGTCACAGAGCTGGAGTGGAAATTCCGGAGGCTGTTAAACACATCTTCAAG
This sequence comes from Toxocara canis, assembly GCA_000803305.1. NCBI lineage: Eukaryota > Metazoa > Nematoda > Chromadorea > Rhabditida > Toxocaridae > Toxocara > Toxocara canis. Next base: position 581,967 of record JPKZ01003092.1, on the reverse strand, counting down.
ATCCCTAAAGCACGGATTGGAGAGCCAAAAAACATCGGAATTCTGGTGAAACACATTCGTGGAAATAAGTGACGCTGCAGAGGAAGCTCACAGCTGTTAAGTCCCTGAGGCATTAATGAATGTGTGGAATGCGTTGTGCTTAGTTGTCGGTATTTGCTGCATAACTTTGGGACATCCGGATCTGTTCACAGTTGTTGGTATTGCTGACATTGTGCTTTCAGGTCAATGAGTCGGGAAGCGAACAGGAGCAAACAAATGGAGAGAAACAAGGTGGCGGAGAAGGAAACGCGCTGGAGAACGGCTTATATTTAAAGAATGAAGATGCCGAAATTGAACCAAGGAAAGAAGATGCCGAAATTGAACCAAGGAAAGAAAATGCCGAAATTGAACCAAGGAAAGAAGATGCCGAAATTGAACCAAAAAAAGAAGATGCCGAAATTGAACCAAGGAAAGAAGATGCTGAAATTGAACCAAAGAAAGAAGATGCTGAAATTGAACCAAAGAAAGAAGGTGCCGAAATTGAAGCAAAGAAAGCAGATGCCGAAATTGAAGCAAGGAAAGAAGAAATGAGTGCTAATCTGAAAGAGGAGTCGGATGCACCAAAGGAGAGTGAAGAACAGTCTGCTGAGGTGAAGAAGGAGGAAGATGTGCCGGACGTGGAGCTCACGTTTGATGATAGTAGGAGTTTATGACCTTTTTTGAATACCACTTCCCATCGCTTCAGTCAATTCTGTCTGTTTTAATGCGCTTTGACAAATTTATGTATATATATATGTATACACATATAAAGTTGATAATTGTTGATAATCTTGATAATTTTTGTTGATAATTAATAATTGATATTGATGATTGTTGATAATCTTGATAATTGATAATTGTTGATAATTTTGATAATCTTCTGAGCACTTGGAAAATGGTGCTCAAAGTGAAAATCTTGTACGGTTGTGAAAGTATCTCCTTAGTCTACCAGAAAGCCTTAGGCGCTTAAAAATGCACAAATTTTGCATAGATAAGGGCGTTTTATAACTAGTCGCTGTATAGAAATGGTGCACAGAAATGCAGAATTTATAAAAAAGCGAGGAAGAGTGAATTCCAACGAGAGATTTCTGTCTTGTATCGAGTCGCTGGAAAACTTGTAGATGTTTCGCTAAGTCGGTTAATCTCGTAAGCAATACTTTTTTCGTGTTAGTTGCTGGGAAACAGTATCTTACCGATTCCGACGTCAGCCATAAAGGTAACCGATAACGTTAACTTTAGAAGGGATTGAAATTTGCTTGACATATTATGGAAATTTATGATTGTTTTTTTTCGTGATTTCAGCTTATTTGGCAACGTTGACTGAGATCGAGAGAAACGGCTATCGAGAGTTGTTGGTGTATATGAGAAAAAGTATGAGGTTCCATTCAAAAATGGAAGAACCAAACACGATTACGGACCCGTTTAAGTTGCTCAGCGTTTTTGAGGTGCAATTTCGTTTACGATTTCTAGAGGACAGTTGTTTTTCCAATAGACAGGTTGTTAATTATTCTAGTTTCTGGTCCTAGATGAGTAAAAAGTTATGACCCATCAGATCCCACGGCCTGATGAGTCGTAACTTTTTTTAAATCGCATTTTTAAGCCGATGTTTTCCAAACATATTTTCTCTCCCACTCTCCCCATGTCCTTTTCTAAAAGATGAGGATGAGTGCGAGTCTCCTCGTATATCGTCGCAGGCTGATCTCTGCTCGAACTTATATGATAGTTTTCTAAAAGTGATTTTTAAAATTTGTTGACTCGTAAATGTAACCATTTCCTGTTTTTATGTATGGAGTGTTCGCTGGACGGCCACGGCTACGCTTTCCAATCTCTGGCATTGGGTTGCGAGGGGAGGGGGGAAAGGTCTGGGGTAGGAGGAAGAGCTTTCAAGATTAAGAGTGCTTGAGGCATGGTAAGGCTCCCGAATTTACACATGCCCCTCAAGATCGCCTAATGTAGCAGCAGTGCCTATCGTAATGACTGGTGATGTTGCAGGCAGTGCTCAACCACGAAGTCGATAAAGAAAAACTTAGCAGTGTGCCAACAAACGAGCAGCCCGCAGAAACGACATCTCAGGTAGAGACGTTTTCTGTTGAAATTTTGCATCACAGCTTGGTACGATGGGAACGAGTGCATGCTTGTGTCTGAAGAAGGGATCCACAATGATTATTTCTTCGCGGTATAACCCAAATTTCCGTATATTGACTTGTTCATTTCGTCAAGTTAATCTATTTATTCGAAAGATGAGAAGTTGTTGTCTCAAGAGTAGTTCTTGACAAGGTAAAGAGTGTTGTGCATTTACATCAGCTGAAACGTGTTTCGTTCTCAGCGGATTACAGTAGCTGTGCTTGCATGCTAATATGCATCATTTCATCTCCACCTCTGCAAAGGTATTCGGAATGTAAAGTTCGTGGCACAGATTTTGTAATATAGTTTATGAAGTTGCTTTTGGTTGAATCTGAATTCAAGACGATGGAACTAGGGTTTTACACACTTAGCTGTTATGGATCGCTAAACATCGTTAATGATGTGGTTTTTGGTCGAAAGGTGGGTAGAATAGGCCGTCCGCAACCGGCGATACAAAGTGCCCATTCTGGCAGAGCGCGATATTTGGTGGTATCGAGGTATTTTATGCAGCCAAGGTAACACTGGCGCACTAATCTGTCTTCCACTGTTTCCTCTCTGACTTTTAAAGTAGTTCCTGCTTGATTCGTCGATTTCAAAATTTGAATTTGTTGCTTGCTTAATTGAAGCGTTCAGGGCGAAGAAGTCACTTCGTCGTCGCAGCAAAAGCAACGTGAACGGAAGCGGAAGATTTCAACTGTGTCGACGAAAAAGGAGAAAGGTGAGTCATCTTTTTGAAGAAACGTTTAGCCGCTGATCTTTCGAGTAATTGAATTTAATCTGATTTTGCGTGAAAGAAGGCATACAGAATTTTCATGATATCTTTGCTGCTCTTTTTTGTGCTTTATCGTTTTCCTTCTGTTATTTCAAAATTACAGCGCATAAGCCGCCGAAGAGTAAGCATCGGAAATCGGAGCCGGGCCATCATTTCGAAGGTCCGTTGATTGTGGGCGGTCTGCCGCCGGCAATAATGCCAGCCGATGCACCACAAGCACCTAATCCGTATGGATACGACCCTCTGGCTGCTGTAACGCCACTTGGACATAAGCAGCTTCCATCTGCGTATCGCAGAACTGCTGATGTATGTTTTCGCCATGAATTTTTCGTTTGAGAAGCAGACGATATCTATGGTGAGCGTTGACCTTGCACAACTGCAGCTAGCTAGTTTCTTAGAATAAAAGCTAACCGAACATTATCGCAGTATCTTTTTGAGAATTCATTTACGTTAAACGTTTCACCTTTTCCATGGGGAGGATTCCTTCGTTTACCGCGTGTTATATGGAGAGAAGACTCACTGGAATATTTATTCATCTGCGTGATTCAGTGCTGCTTTTTTTTCAAGGCGGCATGAGAAGGCAACAAGGGAGTACATCGGCCAAGGATTTGACAGTAGCAGGCGGTCTGGCAACTTCGCTGGTCAAACCAGCCGATTATTTATGATCTGTCCACAGATGTTAAAGCCCGCATAATAACGCCTTGTATATCTCAGCTGAATGGCAGTTCGCAGGAATATTTTGACAAAAGTTCATTTCAGCGCACTTTTAACGTTTCCTGCGACCACATGGGGTCTTAAAATGCTTAAGTATGGAAAACTTAGGGGCGTCAGCCTTAAAAATTACCGACTAGCCTAGCGACTGGTGCAAATACACATACACAGACACACATGAAACACGCAAAGACGGGATATCGCCATAACGCTGTTTATCTTTGCTATGTGTACGACCGAAGAACCCAAAAGATACAGAGAAAACATCAGTGTGGATAAGTGTACGGAGAAAAGAATCGAATAATATACATTCAAGATGTTCTCAGCTAATTACGTTCTACGTCCCTGAATGTTGCCGACAGTTCACTTTGTGCGATTAAGTGACAGCGAATAGACGTTTAGATTACGCTTCAGCAGTCGCATTCTTTAGCGATCTTTAAAGTAGAGAATTCTGAGAGGGAAAATTGCGAGTTTTCGATCGAAAGGGGTGAAGTCGATATATTAGAAACAGTGCTTTTCAGTTAATATACATGTTGAGAGCAGTCATTTTTATCGTACAGTTGCAAACTCGTTGCAGTGTGCTGTGCTTTAGCTGCTTGCTTGAAATTGCAATGTTGATATCACGTTTTTCTCGTTTTTCCTTAGGTGGCGACATTACGATTCTCCCAGAGTGGGAATATGTTGGAGGAAACAAGGCGCTTGATATAGGGAGAACATGGATTCCAGATGGCCAAGGCACCTCCGTCACAGAAATATCGTCTCCAACCATTGCGTCAACCGGTTGAGGCGCAGCCGGAAGCAAAGGCTCAGTCTGAAGGAGACGATGCTAAGCTAGGGAGAACATGGATTCCAGATGGCCAAGGCACCTCCGTCACAGAAATATCGTCTCCAACCATTGCGTCAACCGGTTGAGGCGCAGCCGGAAGCAAAGGCTCAGTCTGAAGGAGACGATGCTAAGCTGGGGCCGCTTCGTGTCGATACAGGCGAAGCGATTGCGAGCACTTCCAAATCGCCTATCGGCTCTGCAAATGCGACAAAAGAATGTGTCAAAGATGGCATGCAAGCGGTCGCAGTGACAAATGTTCGCAGACGCATTAGCGAACCTTCAACGAGCGCAGCAGTACGCAGGGATGGTGGGTGTGCACAGTATTATTTAGTTTGCAAGTAAATCTCCAACCTTTTACGAAAGCCTACAGAGACTTCTCTGTTATTGTGAGAAAATATAGGGCGTATAAGGGAAGTGAGCTTGTCATGGGGGGGGGGGTTAACAACACTTTTCAGATGAGGCATGTAATGGGATGCGATTTGTTTGAGAAAGGCTTATAATCAGCATTTTGAGGTTACTGATATTTAGTATGTAACTGGTGCATTTGATGAAGTGAGGCAACTTTTTTAAAATTTCTGATCCGAATCTGTGGCCTTTGTCCGAACCCGCTGCCTTTATTTTTCCAACTGTGATCTACCCAGAACACCAGGTCGAGCGAGGGTGTATTGTCGTTTTAAGTGTTTTTGTCGAGCATTGCGAATAGGCATTGCGATAATGTATTCGTGATTCGATCAGAAACTTACCAGTCCTAGTTTCCAGATTTGGTAGCGGCTAGGAATTCGATTTGGTGATCCCACTTTATTTTTTTCCCCCATTGCTCTTTTTCCTTCGTCGTTATGTGATCTTTCGTTTTTCTAACGACTTACTACCTCAGTACGAGGTCAGGATGCGACTGGCAATTACCACTGGACAAGTGGGAGTTGATGGAGGGTGGTAAATCCTCGGTCTGCGAAAATCGCATTTTCCAGCATAAGTTGAGTTTCCCGCTGTTGTCTCTTTATCAAATGTTTCGAATGCTTTAACTCTAAAAATACGCCTTCGATAATTAAGATTAGCCCCATGCCTAAGCTTGTTGTCCTGACTAAGCTAGTTTTTAGATAACATAGAAAACTAGTTTCAGATCTAATGATAAAACTAGTTTGAGTCGTCGTCCGATTATGGGCAACTCAGCCGTAAAGGAATTCAAGAAAGCAGGAAATTCAGTTTAGAAGCTGTTCTTCCTCCTTTTAGTCTCAGCAACGGGTCGCAAAAGCTGTCATCAGACAGTCTTTGCTGGTTAGTTGTGACAACGTGACCGTTGTCCAGATTTGTATATATGAGATCGTATAATGATATACTTGTGCTACATTGTTCTGTATCAATGGAAAGACGTTCTTGGCGTTGTAGAACATAGTGGCACCTCTTCGGGCAGACCTCGCCAGGCGCATGATGAACGGTCAACAACGGCAACGCATCACAAAGCGAGTTGTCCCGAACTGGAATACAGATCTCCACTGGCACGTACATATCCGGCTCAGGTTTCCCCAAAGTATGTTTCTTGTAAGAAATGGTTCTTCTGTGCTTTCGTTGTTGGCTGGCAGGTGCTGCAACGAAATGATAAGGAAGAGGAGAATCGCGTCTCACTGGGTGTTCGCAACCGACGAATCTGTTCAGTACGAATTTCCATGTTTTTTGAAAAATGTGCTGTTTCGTTGCATTTGCCAGTCAGCCGTCTTAGCTACAAGATTATTGGTGAGCACTATGTATGCAAACAGCAGTAAAGCAGACAGACGTTCGTTGATTGCGAAACAAGGAGATGTCTTGAAATACATTGTCTGTTCGTACGTTCATGCCATACTTTGTGTCTTGTGGATGGGGAAAAGGGAGAAGGGGGAAGAGGATAAGGGAAAAGGAAATTAGAAGTTACTTTTTTTCTATGTAACTTCCATGTGATTAATTTGAAAGGTTGCGAAACCGCGGATGGACTGAGGCGTTGATAGTGACAATTTAGAACATTGTTTGGAAGGGACGTAGAATGAATGATTTCCCATGTTTACTGGGATAATTTAGGATGTCTAGTTTCAACATATTCAGGACAGCAAAACTGGAAGAAAACAGTTGGCAGCGTGCTAATAGACGATCGGTGGGCATTGAACGATCTCGACGACGTTACACGGATGGCGCTTCTCGATCTAAGTATGTTCCGAGTGCTTGGGAACCGTTGGAAAATATCTTAAAACGTGTCTTGCAATTGCTAGCAGCAGATATTTGGTACTTGTCAGATTTCATCTGGCGCTTTTTCTAGACGGAATCAGGACTAAATATACTGAGGTTTCTAAACCAAGGTCAGCGCATTTGGAGTCGTAGGACCGAAATTTTGAGAAGTCCATGAGTATCACAACTGGTTTTCTACTGAATATCGGCTCTCACATACATCTGTTTCCTCATTCTTACCTCACTGTTTCTCGCATCATTTTTTTTACTATCGCTTTTCCTTATGTTGTTCATTTAGTGCAGTTAAGTTCTCTTGCGGGTGGGAGTAGCTCAGTGGTAGAGCTCCCGCTTCGTACGCGGGAAGGCGTGGGTTCGAATCCCGGATGCTTTCCCAACGGATCACTAGCAGGCGTTCTGAAACTGATCAGAGCAATCATGCGTGAGCATGGCTGTCAGCTGCGTCGATACCGGATTCGATGAAATTACAGCTACCTTTGCATCCCTTTGCTTTGCAAGTTCTGTTGGAGCATGCTTTTTTTCTAACTGTTAGGGCATGCCTTTTAAGTTCGTTGTTGTTGTGATCATCGATTCTAAGGCATGGAGAAAAAACTGTAATGTCGCAGAAAGTTCTCGGTGTAGTCAGCCGAAAAGAAGCGTTATAGGGCTCAGGGAAGAATCCCAAAATCTGAAATGGGACATGTAAAGTAAGTCTTTTGGTTGTGTCTTAGCGATTTTTTAGTTTTGGAAAGGGTGCGGTTATAGTCTAATGAATCTGTCATGCTTGTGAGAGTGGTCCCGGCGCAGGTATAGCTTTTTCTTCGTGAAGGTACTACAAAGAATCGTATTTTTTCAAAACAGGAATTCTCGAAAAGATTGTTTTTTTGCCACTTTTTCGATCGCCTTCTCAACAACAAGAACGTGGTTCATGACATATTCATTCGACGTGTCTTGTTGAGTTTGGAAGTGGGGGCATCGCTGGCAACGAAGAGCGGGGACCGTTCTGCAAAAACGAAGGGATTATCATACGACCAGTGCCTCTTGCTTAAAATCTGCTGATGAAGCTTCATAATTTCTCGCCCAGGTCTGAAAGTAATGTGCCAAAGTTGAATTCGAAGAAGTTTTGGAAAATTCGGCTTTTTGCAGGCCCATTCTCGACAGTGCTTCATCAGCGAGTGAAAAGCGACCTAGCCAAGGATCTTCGTCTCACGTGGGATGGCATATGGCTGCTCCACCGCCTCCTTGGGCGCCGCAACAACCAGCAATACGGCAGCAACAGAAACCACCGTCAGTGTCAGTCGGACCGCCACCATTGAGATGGCCACCCCCCGTACGCGTGCCTACCTCTTTGTACGCGCAAGAAATGTTCGTGAGAGGATACGATGCGCGGCAGCCACGGGCAGGCACTTCCTATGGTGGCTTCGTGCCTCTTGTAGCGCCACTACCTCAGCCATCTAGCGTTCAATCCAGTGCCACTTCTTTGCAAACGGTTGCGTCTGCGCAACGCAGAGGTGTGTGATTATCGCAGTTCCTCAGTGATGTACCCTTCTTTTTCGTATAATCTGCATTTCACTCAATTGTGCGTTCTAATTCGAGCTTACTAACGTCCTGAATTTCAAGCTTTTCATTTTTTTTTCGAAGGAATCCATTGTACGTTGTAGTTATAATAAGTCGGTGCTGCGGTGCGATGGTTGGAGTGTGTACGTGAAGCGTGAATCGTGTGATATAAAATGACAGACTAGATCAGAGATTGTGGAAGCACATAAGCTACGTCTTCGCACCGTGGTATAGAAATTAACCGTTTTACGGCGATAATTTGTAAAATACGATTCTTCCGGCTCTTAAGCCGGTGACTTAAGCCGCGATATTTGTTTACACAGTAGTGGCCGCTTTTGCAATGATTATACTTTACGCGTTTTCGCTTTAGCACCTTAATATCTGTTGTTATCAAGTCTCAGAAACCTAATTTGATCAAAAGCTTCTCCATTGTTGCGAACCATTGTTTAATCCTCGTAACATGCTGCTATACAAAGATTGTGCTTAACTAGCAGACGGACTCTTAGGCTCTCGTGTCCTCTAACTGTTTCGGTGATGAGCGTTATATAGAGCGATATTTCATTAGAAGAGAAACGGATGGAAACTTTGATCGAGCACATGATCAGAATTTTCTTTTCGTAAAGGAGGAATATGCGCGGAGAGTAATACGAAATGATTGAAAAATTCATAACCGTCATTATTATTTATGCAGTAGGGGGGACGCAATGGGCGCAGTTGGCCAGGCAAGAGGTTGTACCACCACGAACTGATTCGATGCAGAGTGCTGCGTCCACCGTGTTGCAACCGGCCGATCAGCGACAGCCTTCACCTGGATCGCTGAGAAGAGAAGAGCCGGTAGGCTAGTGCATTCTGTGCGATCTTTGTTTTGTAAATTCATGAGAGAACGCACGAGCGTGAGAAGAAAATGCGCTGAGAAGAATTCTCGAAAAGATTGTTTTTTTGCCACTTTTTCGATCGCCTTCTCAACAACAAGAACGTGGTTCATGACATATTCATTCGACGTGTCTTGTTGAGTTTGGAAGTGGGGGCATCGCTGGCAACGAAGAGCGGGGACCGTTCTGCAAAAACGAAGGGATTATCATACGACCAGTGCCTCTTGCTTAAAATCTGCTGATGAAGCTTCATAATTTCTCGCCCAGGTCTGAAAGTAATGTGCCAAAGTTGAATTCGAAGAAGTTTTGGAAAATTCGGCTTTTTGCAGGCCCATTCTCGACAGTGCTTCATCAGCGAGTGAAAAGCGACCTAGCCAAGGATCTTCGTCTCACGTGGGATGGCATATGGCTGCTCCACCGCCTCCTTGGGCGCCGCAACAACCAGCAATACGGCAGCAACAGAAACCACCGTCAGTGTCAGTCGGACCGCCACCATTGAGATGGCCACCCCCCGTACGCGTGCCTACCTCTTTGTACGCGCAAGAAATGTTCGTGAGAGGATACGATGCGCGGCAGCCACGGGCAGGCACTTCCTATGGTGGCTTCGTGCCTCTTGTAGCGCCACTACCTCAGCCATCTAGCGTTCAATCCAGTGCCACTTCTTTGCAAACGGTTGCGTCTGCGCAACGCAGAGGTGTGTGATTATCGCAGTTCCTCAGTGATGTACCCTTCTTTTTCGTATAATCTGCATTTCACTCAATTGTGCGTTCTAATTCGAGCTTACTAACGTCCTGAATTTCAAGCTTTTCATTTTTTTTTCGAAGGAATCCATTGTACGTTGTAGTTATAATAAGTCGGTGCTGCGGTGCGATGGTTGGAGTGTGTACGTGAAGCGTGAATCGTGTGATATAAAATGACAGACTAGATCAGAGATTGTGGAAGCACATAAGCTACGTCTTCGCACCGTGGTATAGAAATTAACCGTTTTACGGCGATAATTTGTAAAATACGATTCTTCCGGCTCTTAAGCCGGTGACTTAAGCCGCGATATTTGTTTACACAGTAGTGGCCGCTTTTGCAATGATTATACTTTACGCGTTTTCGCTTTAGCACCTTAATATCTGTTGTTATCAAGTCTCAGAAACCTAATTTGATCAAAAGCTTCTCCATTGTTGCGAACCATTGTTTAATCCTCGTAACATGCTGCTATACAAAGATTGTGCTTAACTAGCAGACGGACTCTTAGGCTCTCGTGTCCTCTAACTGTTTCGGTGATGAGCGTTATATAGAGCGATATTTCATTAGAAGAGAAACGGATGGAAACTTTGATCGAGCACATGATCAGAATTTTCTTTTCGTAAAGGAGGAATATGCGCGGAGAGTAATACGAAATGATTGAAAAATTCATAACCGTCATTATTATTTATGCAGTAGGGGGGACGCAATGGGCGCAGTTGGCCAGGCAAGAGGTTGTACCACCACGAACTGATTCGATGCAGAGTGCCGATCAGCGACAGCCTTCACCTGGATCACTGAGAAGAGAAGAGCCGGTAGGCTAGTGCATTCTGTGCGATCTTTGTTTTGTAAATTCATGAGAGAACGCACGAGCGTGAGAAGAAAATGCGCTGAGAAGGAAGAGAGTACGGACGTTGTTGCAGGTGATGACATTAAATTAGTGGGGAGGCCTGCGAGTCCTCCCGCTACCCGCTGTGGTCCCCTTTTTACCTTGTTTCTCGATCTCTCTCTTCTCCTATGAATTGTTAAATGACACTCGGAAAAATACGATTAAATATTTACATAAACGGCGAAAACATTCGCCAAATGATTAAAAGATAAATGTCACAAACCTTCGAATATTTTAAATCTCCTTCTCATTTCCCTTTGAAATGTCTCTCTTTAAATTCGATCAGCTAACTCTTCGAAACGGAACAAACAGCCTGTATTAGCATATTTTTAATTCGAATCCATTTTCCGCCTCAAACTTAGTCGTTCATTTTGGACTATCCATTTCTATATCAGATCTCTTTAAATTACACATTCCTCTGTACTGCACCCCTGCTCTCCCCCCCCCCCCCCCCCCCTCTCCCTTCCATGTCTCGTGAGAAAACAACACGTATGAGGATATTCTCATGCGCTGAAATGTTTGCTGATTGGTTTTGATAATCAGTGTATTATTTTTTGAAGAAGTCTGCCGCGCTATTTCAAATGTATAATGCTGGATCGATGAAAACTGACGATTTAGGTAAAAAGATCTGCGAAGGCACGGTTGCCACAAGCTCAGTGCCTTAGGTTGATAGAGGTGGTGGAAGGGGGTAGGGGAGACTGTTGGATTAAAAAATTCTAAAGAAATTTGAATGTTGATTCATCAGTTAAGCCCTCTTTGGACGAAGTCTGAATAAATTCGGCTGTGTCATTTCTTGCCACCTCATTCAGTTGTTTGGGCAGTTCTGTATTCTTCGTTTCTATAGAATTCATAAAATCGCCAGATGACCGAAGAACCCGGACATCGTATATGAAAGCGTCGAATTTTGAAAAATACGATTTTGGGCATAGCCAGTTTTGCTTATCTTAATAATTTAACGTTTCAGGTTATTACTGAGTCGCGTCATCAAGCTGCGGATGTTTCTGCACAAACTCGCAGCGAAAGAGCTGATATCGAAAGAGGATTTCAACATATTCAAGAAGTGCAAGGAGCCGGATCTGTGCAAGGGGATCATCGCGCAAAGGTGAACATTTTTTAAAACTTTTTTTCAGGGAGCTTCAGCCGAGGAACATTTCGGTCTCAGTTTTGGGAGTTCGGAATACGAGTATTGATGTTGTCAACAGGTAGCACAACGAGGTCAGTGTCTTCTTTTTTTCGTTTTCCTCGAATTAGAGCCTGGAGGTTCTATTTCTTGTGCGCACCGGAGAGGAGGCTTTCGCTTGTGAAAAATTATATTCAGAGTGGGGAATCTTTGAACTGTTATTAGTAACCTTATGCGGGACGCATCTCTTTGTCAGTGACCTTTATGAACTGCAAAAAAGTTCAGTAGGGGAAAGGGTGAAAGGACGATCCATTTGGAGAATCCAGAATGTTTTCGTTGACAGGTTTTAATGAATACGGGTGTATCGAAAGTCGGAATCTTTGAATAAAAATACATGAAGGCGACGGACTTAAGCATTAGAATCAAGATCTTTCTTGTATGTTCACAGCATGTTGTTGATCGACAGTGACGGTTTAGGAGGAATCTAGAGATGCGGGAAGAAAATTGAATGAGACGCCTATTGGTGGTGGCTACACGCCGACGCCTATCTCGGATTTGCCTCCACGTTCCGACGAACTGCTTGGCATACCCGTTATACAGTTCGAGGTGTCTTTCTTTTCCATATATCGCGCTAGTTTGAACAAATCGCCCTTGGCTTATTTCCCTTCCCCTACCCCCATTAAACCAACTGTTTATAAAACTAATCCTTACAGCGTCGGGGGGTTTAATTGGAGGCGGAACGGTAATCACCTGGTATCTTATTTTCCGAAAAGGGTTTTTTTAGTGGCAAAAGAGATGAGGGGTCGCTGTGAATGATGTACGAAAAGCTTTCCCTTCGGTTACCCCAGCCGTCCCTCCCTACCTGGATAACGAAAGCCTTGCATTAGCAGGGCTGTGATGAATTTTCTTTATTCACATGAGTAAAGAGAACTGCACATGGCATCGAGGACGTATGACAACGATTTGGTTGTATATGTACAAATATATGCATATGTAATTTACTCATACTCGCATGAAAGAATGGTTGGTGAGCTCGTAGAATAATAAGTAAGAAATATCAATACACTGAAACCGCAGAGATGCAATAGGTGCAATTTTCGGCAAACGAACCACTGAATAGCACTGGATAACAAAACCCATAAGCAAAGAACAGTAAATACCGGTCGCCATAAGAGGGATGCTTGTACAGGGCAGTATTTGGTAAAGATTTTATCAGTGAAATATTATACTTATCCAGTTGAAAACGAGGAAGAGGACAAGTCGTCAGTTGTTCGGCTTTTTCTAAATGGTTAAGAAAACAACTGAGCGTGCACTCATTTCCAGCGAGATTCCTCAGTGATGGGAATTTTGAAACGGCGTACAGCCGTCGTTCCATCAAATGGTACATCATCAAACTCCTCACCGGCATCTGCTCATTCGGCGACGGAGTCGGCAACCAGTGCCACCGTAGCATTATCGGCGGGTGCTTCACTTCAGCCGCCTTCTGAGTCAACTGATCCATCTGATTTGTCGCGTGGTTTGTGATATCAGTTTTCGCATATTTTATGTACACTTGCTGCGTTACTGCCAACTGTTGGTGCGCTGTTTTCGGCAGAAGCTTTGGCTACTCGGGTAACTAACTACTAAAACTCCGATGTATCCAGTCGCGTTTTTCTGCTGAAGCGATATTATCTTTTCTCGGAAGGGCATTCTGCGGGTATCCATTGAGGCTACCATTTATGAAAGATTTTTTTTCGCATTTCAGCTACATAATTTCTTCCAACAGAAACATTCTGTCGAATTTTTCGCAGTTTTATAGGTTATCTGATTTGTCGCGTGGTTTGTGATATCAGTTTTCGCATATTTTATGTACACTTGCTGTGTTACTGCCAACTGTTGGTGCGCTGTTTTCGGCAGAAGCTTTGGCTACTCGGGTAACTAACTACTAAAACTCCGATGTATCCAGTCGCGTTTTTCTGCTGAAGCGATATTATCTTTTCTCGGAAGGGCATTCTGCGGGTATCCATTGAGGCTACCATTTATGAAAGATTTTTTTTTCGCATCTCAGCTACATAATTTCTTCCAACAGAAACATTCTGTCGAATTTTTCGCAGTTTTATAGGTTGCGCTAAGGTGGAGGAAAAAGCAAATTCTGGAACATTTGTGTCAGACTTTCTCACTTCTGCTCTTCTTCAATCTACGATGGGCTCAGTTTGCTCCCAAAGTGCAAATTTCAAAATTTTCATTTTTCTTTTTTGTTGAAAACGGAAACTGATAGGAAAGTTTCTCTCTTCTCATTCTCAAGTTTGCCACGCTTCGGTTTATACCATTTACCAATATCGTTGTATGAAATCGTCTAACTAAATATCTTACACTTTTATTCTTATTGTTGCCAACAAATATTTTCTACTACAAGCACTTCAGATTAGTTTTATGGAAGGTATTAAGCGTGAAATGCTTTGCAGCGTTTGCTGAATTTTAGATACGCGCGGGCTTCATTCCTCTCTCCCGTTGCGACGCACATAGGGGCGATGGTTTCAAATTGTGAAGCCCGTTTGAAACTTTAAAATTTGGTAAACAATTCTATAAAATCGTTTCGCGCTTTTTGTTGAAAATACTGTGACAGTTTCGTACAAATATTGTGGGTATATAGGGGATAAAGAAGAAGCTCGAAATCGACCAAATATTTGTAGAAGTCGTGATTCCAAAAGCGAATTTGGAACGAGGTCGACGGCTTTCGGAAGCACGAGAACAATTCCCTATGGGACCACCGAAACTAATCGAACCCAAACTGGCTTCAGATTCTACCAAAAACTCGCGTGCAGTCAGTTTTCTAGTGCATGATTTTTATGTTATATTTAACTTGTTTACATTTCTTAACACCGGCTTGTAGATGAAACGAAGATTCGTTGCTTGGGGTCTAGAAACGAACGATGAAGGATGACACCCACTCGAAATATGAAAATTGAAGAGAGATGCCTTTCTAATTCTGCGAAAACAATAATAATGTTGCACAGGCGGTGTTGAACATTTGCAAAAATGGTCCCTTATTTGCGTAGTGTTAAAAACATGTCACGTTCTATCGTAGATACTACCCTAAAGGAACTCGAGCACGGTGCTGCATTTGCTGGAGCTCAGTGTTGATTTGGTGGTGCGTTTACTTTGGCAATATTAACGCCGGATTGACGAAAAGATGTGAAAAAGTCACATTATTCGGCTAGTTGATATGCCGGCGAAATCAGTTCGACAGTGTCACATTCGTGAAACAAGTCGAAGTAATTGATAGATGTCGGTTGTAAATGTTACGCTTTTGTTTTGTCCTGCGTTGAAACCATCAGTGTGCTGAAGAACGAAATGGGATTCTATATAAATTCAATTAGCTCACAGAGCTGGGTGCCAGAATTCTCCTCATGACTTAATTTTCATAAAACGTCCGCACACTTTTTTTGGGTAACGGCCCAGACTATCAGGGAAGTAGGTAATTGTGGCGCACAGTCTAATGCTTTTTGTAAAAATAAGTTTATAGATACCTGAACCGGTCGACTACGTGACGGCAATAAATGAGCTCGCAAAACTGGTCGACGAAGTTAACGAGGACTCGGGAGTAAAGCCCGTTGCACCCGTAACTTCATTATCTATGAGAAGGAGTGATTCCTCATCTGTAAGTTGTGCTGGACTGTACATTTTGTGGATTCGGACAGATAATGATATTTGATTGTAAACCATCTCATTTATGTGCCCATAGTGCTGGGATGCCGATCGCAGAGGAGTTCGCGTTAGTGCCGCTTTTGTTCGCCGATCATGGGGATATCCGCGAGGACTCGAACATCTGTTATCCTTCATAGGCCAGCCGTGGGTGTGGTTTGGCAGTCGCATAACTTTTTACTTCGTTACCTGATTATCGCGAAGTTTAACCACAGTGGGTGGAATCATAGAAGGCTGAGAAGGGCAAGTTGAAGTAACAAAGTTCCTTCGGAATGGCATTACTGTGATATAGCGATGGACACAAAAGCAGTGAGTTTCTATTAAACACTGATTGCGTACGCGTGGCAGGCAGAGAGGGGAAGAGGGCAAAGCGAAATTGTCCAGTCCGTCAGCAAAATTGGCTGGGCACGGTCTTTGCTTCCTTCTTTAAAAAAAAGAAGGCTCTGTTCTGTCGATTTGCGCCGCCCGTACTAAAAGATTTGGCGGCGGAATTGTTTTTATCCATCATGGTAACCTGGAACACTTATTGGTGAAACCTTTCCTCCCACTTTGGTGGTTGCGCGCGATCCCTGTGACTTCGAAAATACTTCGCTGGTTGTGTTCGAACTATGTTATGGGTTGCGACCTCTTCCGTACTTCGCACAGNNNNGGATCTACGAGCTTTCGATGCAAGGATAGCTTAGAGGTAAAACACGGGTCAATTTTAGAGCCTAGTTTCGGTGCCGTATAGTTTGCAACCGAACCATAGACGGTTCTTAAATCAGTTTACACTACTTCGAGAACTGACTGAGTCTGTTCAAAATATATTCAACGCACTGTTCAAATCAGCGCCGCGAGGGTGTCACGAACTTTCACTTGCGATCAAGTTAGGGACTGAGCAGATTTGGACGAGATCTGCTCGAACATTGTGAGCCACGAGGCTTCTATTAACGAATAATGAATGCAAGAAAACAAACTTAAATAAATTCTTTTGACGCGCAAAAAGAGAGAGCACTGGAAATTTTTTCTTTAGATGTATCGAGTGTTCTTTATTTTTATAAATGTAAAGTATGTGCTGTTGAAATGCTGAAATCGCAATAGTCAGCCGTTATTTCTTCATGCTGCAGTAGTCAGCAGTGTTGCCGTCGTGTCAGTCGCTTTCAGTACATAATCATTTTGCATTGGCTATGCCCTTTTCCGCCCACCACGGTGCACTCTTCTTCCGTTTTCAGGCTCGGAAAAGTGACGAAAGGAAATAGTCACTGGTGTGTCCTTTCAATTAGGCCTAATAAGCTTGAAATGAAAGTAAGACGATTTTAGGTTTTATGTGATCCGCGTCGCGCTAAACGAGAACCAGTCGTCGTTGAGGCTAACAGTGAAGCTTCGACAGAAGAAAAGAAGAAAGAAGCTGATCCGAGCGACGCTTCATCGACGCCGCAAAAGGCGGAAGAACTTGAGGGTTAGTGGCCTTCTTTTCAGGTTGTTTTTTCCTCATAGGGAATTCTTTGAATCATAGAAAACTGCTTTCGTTACTATGCATCATAGATACGCTGTTCCGCTTTTCAAGGTTAGTGTACCTTAATTTTTGTGCGAAAAGTCGATTACCCGTGTCTTGTATGTTCTTTTCCAAATTCAGCTGCTTCTTACCAAAATCTTGCCCGCCATCGGTTTCTCATGTTAGCGAAACATTTGACAGCTACGGCGCAGATAGCGGAAAAATAAAAAAAACGCAAGTTTTAGAGTTAAACCTGAATGTTGAACTGTTAGCAAATGTGCTCTCCGCATCCCCGCCATTCCCCCTTAACGACACGCGTACATCTGCAGATGTTCCGTTCCCCGTCGTCAGCGGGTCTGAAAATATATCACGTGAAGAATTGCAAAACCTAACTTTCGCAACGTTACCACGTAACATTAGCTTAGCTTCACAACTTACCTTGATTTGCGTTTGGAGTGTGATGATTGTCTCAGACAATTTTGGTTTACGAAAATCCCCTTAAAAGAATTCAGCTTCCATTTATGCTCATTCAAACATCCCATTTTTGCATCACCTACGCTTAATCAGTTCGAAATTTTATTTTTCTGCCTGCGAACAAATAGTAAAGGTTTAATATCTTTTAAGGACCGGTTCTTAAATCAGTTTACACTACTTCGAGAACTGACTGAGTCTGTTCAAAATATATTCAACGCACTGTTCAAATCAGCGCCGCGAGGGTGTCACGAACTTTCACTTGCGATCAAGTTAGGGACTGAGCAGATTTGGACGAGATCTGCTCGAACATTGTGAGCCACGAGGCTTCTATTAACGAATAATGAATGCAAGAAAACAAACTTAAATAAATTCTTTTGACGCGCAAAAAGAGAGAGCACTGGAAATTTTTTCTTTAGATGTATCGAGTGTTCTTTATTTTTATAAATGTAAAGTATGTGCTGTTGAAATGCTGAAATCGCAATAGTCAGCCGTTATTTCTTCATGCTGCAGTAGTCAGCAGTGTTGCCGTCGTGTCAGTCGCTTTCAGTACATAATCATTTTGCATTGGCTATGCCCTTTTCCGCCCACCACGGTGCACTCTTCTTCCGTTTTCAGGCTCGGAAAAGTGACGAAAGGAAATAGTCACTGGTGTGTCCTTTCAATTAGGCCTAATAAGCTTGAAATGAAAGTAAGACGATTTTAGGTTTTATGTGATCCGCGTCGCGCTAAACGAGAACCAGTCGTCGTTGAGGCTAACAGTGAAGCTTCGACAGAAGAAAAGAAGAAAGAAGCTGATCCGAGCGACGCTTCATCGACGCCGCAAAAGGCGGAAGAACTTGAGGGTTAGTGGCCTTCTTTTCAGGTTGTTTTTTCCTCATAGGGAATTCTTTGAATCATAGAAAACTGCTTTCGTTACTATGCATCATAGATACGCTGTTCCGCTTTTCAAGGTTAGTGTACCTTAATTTTTGTGCGAAAAGTCGATTACCCGTGTCTTGTATGTTCTTTTCCAAATTCAGCTGCTTCTTACCAAAATCTTGCCCGCCATCGGTTTCTCATGTTAGCGAAACATTTGACAGCTACGGCGCAGATAGCGGAAAAATAAAAAAAACGCAAGTTTTAGAGTTAAACCTGAATGTTGAACTGTTAGCAAATGTGCTCTCCGCATCCCCGCCATTCCCCCTTAACGACACGCGTACATCTGCAGATGTTCCGTTCCCCGTCGTCAGCGGGTCTGAAAATATATCACGTGAAGAATTGCAAAACCTAACTTTCGCAACGTTACCACGTAACATTAGCTTAGCTTCACAACTTACCTTGATTTGCGTTTGGAGTGTGATGATTGTCTCAGACAATTTTGGTTTACGAAAATCCCCTTAAAAGAATTCAGCTTCCATTTATGCTCATTCAAACATCCCATTTTTGCATCACCTACGCTTAATCAGTTCGAAATTTTATTTTTCTGCCTGCGAACAAATAGTAAAGGTTTAATATCTTTTAAGGACCTTTTTTTTTTACAGCGGCGTGTTTTTTGTGTCTTGTTTGAAGCATATTGTGAGGTGTTTTCGTTTGGCAACTTTCGGGATCCGTTTGGCGGATCTTAATCTTGTCGCTGGTGTCCCGTGGGAGTGTGATCGTCGCTTTGCTAGTTCAAGTGTCCTCCACTTTCATCATCATTTAGCTTACTGATAGGCTATGTACTCGCCGCTGATGAGTTGCTTATTCAAACATGTTCAACTCGACAGTGTGGGAATTAGGTTGTCGCTATATAGTTAGAATTCGTTTTGCTAGTGGCAGGCGTAGGAGAAAACTAGAAAATGTGGAGAAAAACTTTGAGGGCCACAAAAGGGGTGAAAATCTGTGCGCCTGCAGATGATTTTTCCGAGCGTTTTCTCGAAATTTTTAGCATTCTATTTAAGATTCCTTCTTATGTGGTGGCAGATTCTGGAGCATTCCTGGATCGCTTTTTGTCCACGTCGGTCATTGCGCTGCATTCGCAGTAATGGTCGCCCATGAGACGAAGAAGTGCGATCTCGCAGTTTTCTGTTTTTTAGTGATCACGAAACGTAGCAACAACCTTGAGGGAATCTGAATTCCGATCTGATCAGATCCGTTGTGCGAGCTGCTACAAATATTCATTTCAGAGGCATCTCGGAGCGCATTGCTCGATGATTTGAGCTTCTTAACTGCCGAGTACAATGCTTTGGGCGAATAATACCTCTACTTTGTCGCTGACCCTACGTAAACTCAGATTGATTCTCGACGGAATGACGCTGTGCGGTGAAGAACGTGACTTTGGTCTTCCCATCAATGATTTGAAAATTTTGTAGTTATAATCTCAAAATTTTGTAGAGGCATTTCATGGTTCACTTTTGGTTTTGCCTGAGCCATTTGTGTTGTTTCAGCGTCTTGTTTGTGATAATGCAGCACGCTAAGACAGAGAGGAAAGTAAACACGCGGTAAGGCGTTTTGCGGCAGGCATTTTTTGGGACATATCTTAAGCAGTTAGCGCTGCTTCGGGAACAAAAGTTGAGCGAAACTTTTGGTCTGTAAATCGGTATTTGGATTTTGTTGGTTTCATTCGAAATCCCGTAAAAGGCGAAGTGAGATAACATTTGGCTATTGCCAGAATATGTTTATAAAAAAGGCAAGTATATGCGAGCTTTTTTGCCTTCTCCTCCAAATCCCTACAACCATCGTCCTCTCATCTTTTTCATTTTTTATCCTCCCCTTTTTTTCCAAGGTCATGGCTGATTTATTGTTTTGTATATTTACCACTTATTGAGTGCGTACTTGCCGTTGAGGTTTTTTACGAGAACTCAGGATATCGTTGCTTATATTCTTGTGTGTGCTTCCGTGAACGGTTGAAAGTTGTATTTGTATTTTGTCTATGGTTGCCTTTTGCTGTTGACTACTTTCTTGAAAACATTTTGTTTCCTTGACTTTGTTGTGCTGTTTTTTCTTTCTTCATTGTTTTCGTATGCTTCACTTTTACGGTCGTCGACAGTGGGCGTACGGAACTAGTAGTTCACCTGCGAAATAGAAAATTTTCTCGGAGGATGACATTCCCTAAAATTCATTTTCTTCGACAATTTCTTCACCATGCCATATGTATTCTTACGGATGGTAAGTAGGGATATTTTCTCGTCTTCGGTTTCCTTTGGTTGGGATTCTTTGCGGAATAGTTGAATGGTTGTGATTTGGAGGGCGTCATGCGGGAGATCTGCTGTTCCTCATTCTACGACTCTGTTTGCGGACTAATATTAGCTGTCCACAAATTTGAATTGTCTTTGGAGGCTGTGAGCTGTCGCATCATATTTTACTTTGAGTTATATCCTGTACTGCTCACAACCAAGGTGGATATGGATACGAAGGAAATAGGCTTTGGATTTTTGAAAAGGGCAGCATTCTGTTTCTTCACAGAGTGTTTCCTTCATTTCAGATGATGTGTCGTTGCG
>JPKZ01003092.1:549534-560864 GCA_000803305.1 Toxocara canis | reverse complement strand
AGGAGTAGTGACAGAATTTCGTGGCACTTGTGCCTAGCGTGGCCTATCTTGTAATGATCTCACTGATATGTCAGTGGTAGTATTCGAATCTTTCTGTTACGTTTAGAATGGTTTCCGCCAGTGGGGGACTTCATGTAGTCATTGGCGGAAACATCTTGAACGTGAGAGAACGGCTCGAATGCCAGAAAAGATGCCCAACGAAGCATGAGAGTATCGGATGCGCTGAACAAATTGTTGTTAGCCGTAAATGTACCTAAGTAATCATTACTGAAAAAAATGCACCGCAGAAAGGAGGGGGAGTAGCGTATGCATGATGGAGGAAATTATTACGCCAGTTAAGGCTAGAATTGCATATCATATTTTATGTGATATGCAATTCTAGCCTTTTATTGAGCTCGACGCGAATTGCTATTCGATGGCCCCACACGGTTGCGTTAACGATTCGAGCAGTGAATTGAAGCGAGTATGCGTTAAAATTTTAGGCGAAAGCCTCAGTGATTAGGCGCAGCCCGACGACTGAGTGAGTGCTGATTTGTTGTAATTATTCTGTTCTTGTACCGATGTTATGAAGACACTGTATGTAAGAATTTTTATGACAGTAATAATGATTGTGTATTGGCGAGTCAATATTGCGGTTTTTTGTCAGTATATGATAATTATGCATAAATATTAATTAGAAGTTGTTTATTATTGTTTGATAGAAGTTCTCACCTCTTTCGGTTCTACTTTAAGATTTGAGAAATATTTATTGTTTTGTTTCTTTTAGAAGTCTTCATTCAGTGCTGTTTTTCATGGCTTGTTTGTTGTTTTCGGTTTTTGTTTTTTGAGCAGACGGCGAGGGGGAGACGGTAGAGGAGGGAGGAGAAAGAGAAATAATTTGTTGAACGTATTTCCTTATTTACATGCACAACCGATCGTCATGACGTCATCTTGCACATGACAGTATGAGTAAATCGTGTTTTCAGTATTGAAGCGCGGTGTTTGTTGCGAGGATGTTGAAGATCATGTTTTGCTTTGTTTTAACAGACTGTGTTGTTGCAAATTTGGTGGTGGGCTAGAGGAGTTTGCTTTTTTGCAGTTATTCAGTCGCACTGTTCCTGGATCGATGGTATGCGATAGGTAGGTTGTCTGTAACCAAGAGTATCCAAACGTGAGTAGAGAGGTGAGGGGGGGAGGAGGAGAGCGGCGGATCTGAATGCTTCGAATCTTCTGTGGGGGAATGGGTTGGTAGCGTTTGACATCGTAAATTGGTAATGTAAGCCATTAGAAGGAAATTGCCGTAGCAACCAGCAACTGTACTTCCCGTTCATGTGGTGCAGTGTATAGTGCGAACTCCTGTTACATGAAGTTATTTGCAATCGAAATTCGTCTGTTAAACAGCAGAAAGAAAATTGATTGTCCAGCAATTCATCAGTGAGGTGGTAATTTCCTTCTTATAAAACGATGCTGTATGCACATATAAGAAATACGGCAGTCGAGTTGTTGCTATTTTCAGTTAAGAAGCGATTTTAAGTTTGCGCTGCGGTCTTTTGATGTTCTTATGGACTCAACATCCGAACTGAAACGCGCACGTTCACTTGTCGTCCGAATTAGAGATCCCAAAGTGCGCATACTTGTTCGTTTCGAGTTTTCTTATTGCTGTGATGCATCGTTTGCCAGTAGTTGAGTGTTATTTCCGTTTCAGTAGCCAACTAAAATTTTTTTTAAACTTTACGTTGTCCAGATATCCTGTTCCTTCTTCCTTTGCTTTGTGCAGTGTAGTGAGCAAATCTGGCCTATTCCCTTCCAGCACCAGTATACATACAGTAACGCCTTCATACCCATTCGCAGGGGAAGGTCTACCGTAAGTAGTAGCGAACATATACGTATAATATGTTCGCTTTCTGTGAGAACTAGTCGCACTTATTTTCTATTAATAAGGAGAGGGAAATGCTTTAACCTGCTTTCCATGGATGACGTGTTCTCGTAGATTACCAATTACAACGAAAGAACCCCAACGCCTCAGTTTTTTCGCGTTTATCATAACGGAGACTTTTCATCTGAGTACGATATGTTGGTTTGCATGCACAAAATTTGGATAGACAAATTTGTAGAATGTTGCATTCGATGAAGTATTTATAACGTTATTGAAATAGTACGAGCTGTTGTCTATTCTTCTTTCAGTATCCCGTTTATATCAAGTATCCAGGAAGTGCTGTTTTTTTCCGCAAGACTCCCGATCAGCTAAAGGCCGAGATAGACGGTAAGTTATGCTGATCTTATTTTTAACTTCGCCTATACCCGTTTCTGTGGTCTTCGGAAATAGAGTCAGTGTGGAGAACGAACTTTGTTCAGCTGATGACAAAATCACTTACTGCGTGTAGTGAAGGCTACGTTGTTTAGATCATTCCTTATTGACGGTCGCGCATGTCTGTCCTTCCTCTTTTATCGTCATAGGGGAGCGGAATTTTTTCGTTTGACAAAAGTGAGGGAGTTACGCAAACTGTAGGAGTTTGAAATAAAGTGGTGGGTTGAGAATTTCAGAAATAAAAGTATCTGAGGAAAAAACGTCTAAAATTTACACTGCTGCGGACAGATTTTTTAAAATCCTTTTTTTCTGGCATACCGGGTAGACAGAGGGGGTGGGGAAGGGGAACGGCACGATGCGCAATATGTTCTAGATAAGATTGTTTCGAAAAGAGAGTTGTCGATTAGCAGATGTTTTGATTCATGCTGAGGCATAAAATATGTTCAGTCACCCTAACGGTTTTAGGCTGTTATGTTTTGTATGGAGGTGAATCGTCTTTATCCTAGAAAACATTCGCATATTGCGTGAAGAATTGCTATGGCCTGGCTTTGAACGCTTTGAGACTTTGGACGCCTCGCGCTATCCTATTGATTTGTTCGGTGATGGAGCGCTTAGCTGCGGTGTGCATTATGTGCTTTTGTTTTGCCTTTTGCAGTCATCGTAGAGAGCTGTTGCTCATTCAGCTCTTTGGCATATCTGCTAGTTGTCTTGTGTGCAGAACCCAAATGTAGACTTGGTCTTTGAATTTGGAATGTGTGCTGGCGCTAAGGCCTAATAATTTTAATTTTAATGCAAAATTGCATAAACAAACGTAGGCATCTTTAAAATGCATCGCTTTTTGTGGGGTTTTTTCCTAACAAAAGTGTTCTTTCCATTGATTTTCAAGCCTTCACTTTTTTTTTTAAATTTTATCACAGATCCTGCTTGACGTACCAATCATTTAAAGCCTTTTATTGCTAGAAGCTTAAGTATTTGTTTTAAAAGTAAATTAGTTGGCGTCAGATCAAAGAGGTTGCAGAATCTTCATCAAACCTTCCAGGGTAATACCCGTCTGAGTTCCATCACAATCCCGTTCACTTACATGCATATGTTAAAGGAAGGAATGATTGGTTGTGCACGACCTGTGTATATTTATTCCATGAGTCGAGCATTTCAAGCTTTGTTTTGATATTCATGTAACAATTACGGTACTCACTTAGTGATGATGTATTGAAAGATTGTCGGAAAGAAATTGGAGTTCAACGGGGTAATGCGTTTTCAGAGCAGTTGAAGTTGGCGAAGTTAAGAAGTGAAACTGCCGAACAGAGAGCGGAATAGTACGAGGTCTGGATTACTCATTATTCTTTAGTCGTCTATGTGCTCTGTTGACCGTAATGACTGTTTGGCGTCGTTAACATTACCGTTCTTTATTTTGTTTTTTACTGTGTTTATTATGTTTGTCTCATTGATTTATAGTGTTTACTTGGGAACCGCAATATAGCATCATTTCAATGTATGATCTTTGCCATAGAAAGTGCCAGTTCAATTCTTTCGATCAGTCTCTGCGAAGGCTGTTGTCAGAAGCAACGCTAATATGCATGCATAATTTAAGAAGGAGCAACGAATAGAGTTCAGGAAAGCGAGGGGTTTATAGGCAGTGAGATAGATATGGAATGACTAGGTGTTCATACTTTAAAGAATTAATATAATTTAGCATATTGCGATCACTGCACAAAGTTTCGTTGGTTGTTTATTCAGTTCATTTTTAAAGAGCAACAGTGTTATATTTAAGGTGAAATGGTAATTCGTGGTAAGAACGCAACATTGGTGGTGTTAGGCGATATTGGGCGTAGTCCAAGAATGTGTTACCATGCGAAGTCGCTTGCCGATAAGAACTATCGTGTACAGATCGTTGGCTATGCCGATACAATACCACATCCAACGATCAGCCAACATCCCAATATACGGTTTGTTCGTATTTTGTTGTAAACTTATTTTTGTCGTTCCTTAGTAACGGTTTACCTCTTTACTGCCAATGGTATTTTGTTCGCTAAAGGTTTTATAATGAGCACCAGGTCGCTCGTGGGAAGTTTTGCAAGAGGCTCCGAGAGGGAGGGAGATGAGGGGGGGAGGGAATGGGATGGAGGTGGGGGAAGGATGGTATAATAGATGACGGTTTGCAAACCGTTGCATGCCTTTCCTTCCGTATGTCCAGCTCACAACTATGTCAGCCAAGGAAAGACGGCTGTCCGGCTTAAAATGCAGGAAGAAGGCTTGTAGAAATGAAATTATTTTTTAAAAAAAGCAATTTTCCTCACTTAAATTTAAGTAGGAAGGGTTTCCATCTCACTGCGCTTCCCAGACGACATACCATTACGTTGTGTAGAGCTGTTACTGAATAGTTGCAGGCTAATTGCTTTGCGTCCTCCACCCGCATCTCTCAACAATCTTCGACCCGCGTTCGGACTCATTTTGAAATTTTTATGGACACTTTCGACGCTGTTGTTTGCGCTTTTCTTCAGAATCGACTGGCCACTTCTTATTGTGATGCAGAATCCTCCTGGCGTTCCATGCATGCTCGCCTGTTGGATTGTGAGTTCTTATGTTTAATGCTACTGATTGATCTGATTTCACTTTGCTAATGAGATTGGAAGAATTTATTAGATAAGCGATGGAGCTGGTCCTCATGGTTGCGAGCAGAAAAAAGTTGCTAAAAACGCTTATATGAGGCGAAAACGAAGAAAAAAATTGTCGCTAAATGCCTTACTGCCATTATGTAGAAGTGATAAAATTGTTGGTTTTTGTCAGTTGATGATTAGGATTTGGTCCGATTTCCGAGTGCTTTTACTGAGATATGCAGATAACCATAACGCTTGTACGGAAATTCGAAGTGAGGAGGCGCTGATGACCACAGCAATCGTTTTGTTACGAATTCAGCAAGTGCGAAGTGTACAGATCTCGCAATGCGTTTTATTCAGTTGCAGTAAAGAGGATGATGGGTACGCAGTTTGAACTCATTAAGTGCAGCTAATCTTGGTTGAACTGGAGGTGAGAGAAGTCCATCGCATCGCAGCGCTCAATTTGTTCGAAAATTGTTTTATCATCGATTTAACTTCCAAGTGCATGATGCTGTTGAATTTCCATAATGTATATGCTTCCGACCCGCAATAGTTTCAAGTTTCCTGATGCTGGTTGTACGAATGGAAACGATGCATACTGCAGTTTGGAAATGGCACAAAAAAAAAGCGCCGCATAAAAGGAGAGATGATAAGTACGGTTGGCTGAACTTATGAGAGGGGATGAGGGGTAGGGGGGGAGGGGCGGGTAGATGAGTGGCAGAGAGTGGCCGCAGTATACTGCTTCTTTGATTAAGTGTGTGGTTCCTACATTGATATTTAACATAGTTTCTTCTTGATGTTTTAATGAAATTCGATACTTATAGCAATAAAAATTTGCATATTGTAGGCAGCACGTATCCGCCGTGCACAGTTTGTAATCGACTGGCACAATTATACGTATTCAATCCTTCGTGAGAAGTACGGACTAGAAGGACTTCGTACAAAGCGAATTGCTACAGCTGCGGTCGTAACGATCGCCGACGAGGGAACTGCGGGTATGGCGTTCTGATGAATTCAAATGGTGTTCGAAGAGAATTGCAACATTGCGCTCGGTAGTTTTCGATTTAATCGTAATTTCAGTCATATCTTAAAAAAGAAAAAAATCATGGTTTGATGTTCGTTCAATTGTATGTTGTTGTAGTTTTACACCAGTCATTTAGCAGAAATATTCATGTTGTCTCGATTAGAGACTTAGGAGACCTCTTGTCATATAACGGTGATCGTTGCAGGAGCAGCGGGCTTGAATGTGGCAGGGAGCGGTGATGTGCGCTCACGACGAATGACCAAGGGCGAGAGAGCTGTACAAGTAGCGAACGCGACAGCTAATAAAAAGAAACGCAATATCGAGAAAAAGAAGAAAATTTCGATGCTGCAAAGGTGGTTGGCATTGCCCGTTTGGAAAGAAATCGTTATATTGTATTTATGTGCTGTGCACAGTGGGCAAATTTGTCGTGCAAGTCGCATAGGGTAGCAGAAATTTTTACATTTTAGTACGAGTTACCTTATCCGTTATGGATGTTTCCACAAGGAGTTAGAACTTTGTTTGATAAGTTGCTTTGAGTTATAATGGATAACACCCAGATCATTCGATATCTATAACCGTTTCTAAAACTTTGACATAATTCGTTTCAGTGATCTAAAGGAATTGATATCACCAGCGGCATGTTTTGTGAGGGACGTGTCTCCCGTAAAATTTAGAAAAATCAAAGCGCGCATAATCTTTTCCACGGTACTTTGATACAAAAAGAACTGTAAGAAGAAATGTAGGGTGCATCATTTTGAAACAAAGTTTGTTGAGGTGGTTAAAATAAAGGAATGGCTTCAGTTCTTCATTGGGAGTGACAAAATATGTATAGCAGACGCTGGACGCGAACGTAGAGATTAAAATGGGTAAAACAACATTGGGCTGCGTTGTTGCTGCTCAGCTCAATGGGACCCACTGGAAGGGAGCCACGGATGGGGAATGTATGGGAAAAAAGTGAATAGAATAGAGAACGACAAGTGATAGGTTTTAATTAGATAAAACGAGTAAACGAAATAGGAGATTAAATGAATAATTTTAGTAGGTGTAAATAGCTATAAATAAATGAATAAAATGCGCGATGTTATTGTTAAGGTTTGTGGAGCAAACATATTATTGGGAAGGCTATTTCGGGCGTCATGCGGATTTGAATCTTTGCGTAACGCATGCGATGCGTGAGGATATGCGTGATGCGTGGGGTGTGCATTCGGCAACGCTCTATGATAGGCCGCCTGCGTGGAAATTTAAAAAATTGAACGATGAAGAAAGGCATGTGCTCTTCTTGAAGCTGGCTCAATTTGGAGGCGAATTCAAACCGTTCGCTTGGGAAGATTCGAAAGGCGCACTTGCTGATGAGGATATTACTGAAGGTAATTATATTTAGAATGTGGGTAGTCTTGGAGTGTTGTCCACCAAATAGCATCCGATTCGTACCGTGGGCACTGAAGCGTGTCAGTTCGCCAGAGGGATGAGTGCAGCTTCATTTGAGAGGGCGATTGAATTCAAATACAGCTTGTGCGGATTTTGCTGTCTGGAGTGTTACTGAACGAGATAACCAGAATTGAGGAATTAAGAGAGTGAATTCGAGAATATGCGATATCTGCCTATTTATTTCTGTGTTAAATGAATGACGTATAAGATACTTTGGCATATCATTGTGATGGTTTCAGATCAAGTCATATGTACTAAAATATTTACTGAATTGCTGAATTACTGGTTTTGAACTCCATAGGGTTGTAGCTATGTGAATTTTGTTGATCGAAATAATGGTTGACTTCTTGGTTTCCCAGTCGTTCTGCATTTCTCATTCCCCGCAGGACATGTATTGAGTGGCAGCAGTTTTGAAGGGCACGTGGAAATTGTAGATGATAGCACTGATAAAGTTATTGATTTCGAGGGTTTTCCTTGTCGTCTCACGTATCGCTGTTAACCTTTGCCCGCCTTTGTAACGTTTCCGCCACCGTCGTTTAAGTTGCGGTATTTTTCGCCATTGTGTCATGTTGTTTTGATTGTCGGTGTGAAGCGTAACAGCTGTTTAGTGACGCGTTTCTCATTTCGTGACGGTGATGGTGTGGCACGTCTGCGGGAAGATCGACCATTTTTGTTGTTGTCATCAACCAGTTGGACTGAGGATGAGGACTTTGGATTGTTGTTGGATGCGCTTCGTGAATTTGATAGCATCGCTAGACTTTCCACCAAATCGTTGGTTTTCCGTTCCTTTTCTCCCTTCTATTTTTCTTTCTCTAAATATATCAAAATATGTAACTTATATGAAAAGAGGAGCAGGATAATCTTTTTGTCTGTTATTAATCTAGACCGGGTATTGTCAGCCTTTTTCACCTCGCCACTCTACTCCCTCCACATTTCTCTTACTTCCACTCATTATCGTTTTACTGAATTCTCAATGATTCGTTCCCATAAAATTTTAAATCGCTGTCAGATTGACGACTCATTTCTATATGTTTTTCGCTGAGTGTTTTCGTTTTCTGATTCCACGGCAGTTTTGATTCTGCTTTATTGTTGACAACAAAGATGTTTAAATATGTATCGAACGACGATTTGTTGAGGAAGTAGAAAGCTGTTGTGATGTAGCTGGGTTAACATTTTTTGGCTGTTGCCGTATTTCTTTGAGAAATTAAGAGTGTTACAAAGTTCTGAAAGGAAACTTCGTTTACTTTTGACGCAGAAACGGAAGCCATTTATTTTTTGGGTTTCTGTGGGAAACCGGAGTGGTTCCTTACCCAGGCTGGCTTGCAGTTGAACTTTTAGAGCTTCGTGTTTTTGAGGGAAGAAGTTTAATCTAAAATTTTCTTCAAAAATTTCGATCTTCCTGTATGAATTGAGGTAGTTCTTTTAAAAGGGCTTGCTCATCTCTGTACTGATATAACTAGATGGAGATGTTTTACCGGTATCACGTTCGATTAGTGATGTAAAAGCTACTTGTGCTGTCGTCGTGTGGACAACCTCTCCTCATCTCTCATCGACCACCCTCGAAGTTGAAGGGATGGCACGCACAGATCATTGAAATTCCAAGCGCTACGCGGACATTCCACTAGGAAAGCCTTTTTCAAGTTAGGAGGTGAAGGTAGCGAAGTCAGGCCAAAATTTGAGGTCTCCGATCTCACTCAAAAATCCTCGGGAATTTAAAGGGAGGGGGGCGGGAGTTGTGATGGCGTATTTTACTAATTTTTTAGGCAGTGTGATCATGATAGACTACTTGTAGAAACCCACAGACACGTCTTCCACATCTGCTTTGCGTCATTACTGGCATAGGCCCTTTGCGCTCGCATTATATAGGCAGAATCGAACATATGCAAATGCAACACGTCGAGATCATCACACCATGGCTTGAACCTGATGACTACCCACGCTTGCTGGGTGCGGCTGACGTGGGCGTTTCACTACATACTTCTACATCTGGTAAGGTTCTTCTTCAAGGAGTGTATCGGCACCATATTCCCTCAGATAAAGGACATTCTGAACTCAGTTCTCGTCTTGAATAGCCATTCCCAGTGCTGAGCATAGTGAAAGATATCTCCCTCATCGAGATAGCCCTTCTGCTTTTAGAAACACTTACGTCGTCAAGGGTAACGGTTATCGGCAAAATTAAAAACTTATGTGCTTTTGCAGTTTTTTACCTCATCTCTCATCGACCACCCTCGAAGTTGAAGGGATGGCACGCACAGATCATTGAAATTCCAAGCGCTACGCGGACATTCCACTAGGAAAGCCTTTTTCAAGTTAGGAGGTGAAGGTAGCGAAGTCAGGCCAAAATTTGAGGTCTCCGATCTCACTCAAAAATCCTCGGGAATTTAAAGGGAGGGGGGCGGGAGTTGTGATGGCGTATTTTACTAATTTTTTAGGCAGTGTGATCATGATAGACTACTTGTAGAAACCCACAGACACGTCTTCCACATCTGCTTTGCGTCATTACTGGCATAGGCCCTTTGCGCTCGCATTATATAGGCAGAATCGAACATATGCAAATGCAACACGTCGAGATCATCACACCATGGCTTGAACCTGATGACTACCCACGCTTGCTGGGTGCGGCTGACGTGGGCGTTTCACTACATACTTCTACATCTGGTAAGGTTCTTCTTCAAGGAGTGTATCGGCACCATATTCCCTCAGATAAAGGACATTCTGAACTCAGTTCTCGTCTTGAATAGCCATTCCCAGTGCTGAGCATAGTGAAAGATATCTCCCTCATCGAGATAGCCCTTCTGCTTTTAGAAACACTTACGTCGTCAAGGGTAACGGTTATCGGCAAAATTAAAAACTTATGTGCTTTTGCAGTTTTTTGTAAAAGTTGATTCCGCTGTTCGCGAAAACTTGATCGCGGTGATTGGTTAGCTAAAGTTTCATGATTTAGCAGTCCCCTTCCGACGGCTTTTGCCATTGACTGCTGTGACGTATGGTGTTGGAGACGGTTTGGCGCAGCTGAGGTTCATTAGACGATTGCACATAGCCATTTTGCAACGGCAACTGACTAAGCGTAACGTGCTGCTCATCTCTTCTAATAGAGAAAAGGGATGGGCATCTCTAAACTACATGATACTCTACCGAGATTTTTCACCATTTAATTTGTCTGGTATAATATATGGAGTACGATTTCTAGGTTTGGGAAGGAGAACAAAGAATAGATTACCGGTGAGCAATTTCAGAATTTATTGTGCACATCTGTTGAAAACAGTTTATAAAACGTCAGATTATTTGGTTGCATGAATGGTTTTGTGATTTTTTTGCGAAATTGGGTTTTGCGTGCGGTATTGCTGTACAGTGGCCACAGCTGCTTTTTTTGATTAAATCCAATACATTCTCGATTAAGTTAGGCTGTGTGACGATATAATTTTTGTAAATCGGTTGATCGATTGAATTGAGGACTGGACCTGCCGATGAAGGTGGTGGATATGTTTGGCTGCAGACTGCCAGTGATTGCGAAACGATTTGCTTGTATAGGCGAGCTGGTCAATGAGGGTCACAATGGTCGACTTTTCGACAATTGTCATGAACTGTGGCAAATCATCAAATCACTTTCGTGCGGATTTCCTGCCTATTCTACGGTTGGACTTTGGTCACCTTCCGTCACCTTGTCCTTCAGCGACCTCTGATTCGCGTAAAGTTGTTCCGAACTATTTTGCCTCGCTGTGAGATATTGTTCCATTATTGGCGAGCACATTCACTTCTATAGATATAATGAAATTTGTTGAATTTGTTTGAATAGGACTTAGGGAGTGGAGTAGTAAGCCAGTAGCTCTCTCGCTGCCTCATCTGTTTAAAACTGTGATAAATGACTTGAGCGGACATTTCATTGAATCTAAAACCGTACAGTCGTTTTTTTTCTGCACCTTCTACCCCCTCCCCCCCCCCCGTTCCCCCCCCCCCCCCCCCCCTTTTCCCCTTTTTTCTTCCTTTTTTCCTC